>JAJIBD010038497.1:90000-127112 GCA_021461705.1 Cryptotis parvus
AAAATTCAGATAAAAGTGGATCAAAGATCTCAACATTAAACCTTAATCTATAAAGTACATCAAAGAAAACATAGGAAAAACCCTCCACGACATTGAAGCTAAAGGCCTCTTCTAACATGAAGCACCACTAACAAAGCAATTGGAAGCAAACATAAACAAATGGGAGTACATGAAACTAAAAATATTCTGAACCTCAAAAGAATCAGTGGCCAAGATATAAAGATAGCTCATGAACTGGGAAAGAATATTATTCTAATATCCATCTGATAATGGGTTAATATCAAAGATATAAAAGACATTGGTAGAACTTCACAAGAAAAAAAAAACAAATTCCATTAAAAATTAGGGACATGTATTTTGCTTTAAGTGTCAAGATGTGACTATGTGTGTGTCAGTTTGTTATAGTAGTAAAAAACATAAATACTGCTTATTAAGAAATAATCAGTCAATGTTCTCTGATGTGTGTGTAAATATGGGTGTACACATATACATATTTTTGTATCACATGTTACCACTAGGTCAACAACATTTTAAGAATATACGTTTTTTATTGTTTCTCAAAATACAAATTCAGGCCTAACACTATGACTTACATAGAAGGAAATCAGTAATTTTCCTTTTAGCCACAGAGCAGAACTTCTATCTCCAAGATCTAGGCTGATAAAATTATTTATGGAAATAAAATGGTTGATTCCATCTTTCTTCTGCCATTATATATTTAAATAAATTTGAATTTCTTTGTATTTTATATTTGGGTATATATTGCTGTTTTGAAAATCACATTACAATAGAAAACAATAATGATCTAAAAAATAGCACCATATAGAACTTAAAATATTTACTGTGTGTCCTAAATTTATTTTTATGAAATCAGTTTTTTAAAATCTTTATCCAAATGAATTGCAACTCTGTCTCAAAGTCTTTTGAAATTACTTCTTTACATTGATTCATTTATTCCATATACTTGAAAACTGATATTTTTTTGGCAAGTAGTGTTCTCAATTCGTAAAATATAACATCTTATACAATATTCAATATATGGCACCTGGCCCACTTACCTTACCAAATTCATTTCTAGAACTATATCCCATGGAAGTTGCTGAGTCAGGTACCATTTTTCCTTTTGATACTAGGTAGACAGACTTCAACATCACCTTCATAATTTTTATCTAATAAAAGTTTCCATCATGGTTATATTCTAAATAATATTTCTTAAGTAGGAAATAAGCATACTTATATAAAGAAAAAACTCTATAAATAAATGATGGTTCTTAATTACAATCAGAATTGTCTAGCAACCACTAATCAATAGTGTCCTGGGATATTTTAAAAAAGAAAAGAAAAAAATCCAGAAAATGAGTGAAATAATCATGAGATGTTATTAAATCAATGACCACAGGAGACTCATTTTTTCTGTATAATAGCCAATGTTTCAAATAAATATTGATTCATCTTTAAAACAATTGTGTGAGATGCAGGGGCAAGTCTGGGAATAAAGTAACATTAAATCAGGCATCTTTTCATGCTTCAGAAGACATTTAAGGGAGAAGTGTTCACACATGGATGGGTAACTAGTTCCCTAAGTGACTGGATAAGGGGCTGTCCTTTGATACATCCTCCCTTATGGGTGTTGTTCAATCATTCCTGGAAAAAATTATGATGCTGATCTTTTGATGCTTACATTGGTCTCTTCTGCTATTACTGCTAGCTCTATCTAGATGCATTCCCTTTGGATGCTGGTTTCTTTAGACAGACTCACTGCAGAAGCTAACCTTTCTACATTATTTATTAAATACGATAAGGTGCAGTAATTACATTATCAGATATCTCTGTCATGTTTGAGCAATAAGGCACCAAAATACACCATAATAATAGTAGGAGACATCTTGGAAGGAAGGTAATTACCAAAAGGCGATCGCACTCCTGGGAATTATAAGAGCTTGGATACATGTCTTCACTTATAATGCCCTAAGGATGTGATTATCTCAAAAAGAGAGAGAAAGAGAGAAATCTGATGAATAATGTTGTATTCTGCTATACAAAATTTATAGGAAAGGGCAAAAGTGTATTTCATATGAGGATGTGGCGTGGCAGTTTAGAATATCTGAACAGGAGTTTCAAACGAGCTAAGCTTATTCATGGAATTTAACCTGTCTCTTCAAAAAGCAAGTAGGCCACTCTAAGTCACTTTGTAAAAGCAGATTGGGCATAGAAATGCATTAGAATTTTAGCATGGCTTAAGTGTTGAGAAAGTGGTCTGATGGAGCTATTTATTTTTGTCTGACTTAGCACATCAAGCTTTTCATTCCCTGGCTAGCTGATAGTGTTGAAGATTTCCAGGTAGGCTGCCTGCAGCATTTCTTGCCTGTTGCCACCAAGAGTGAACAGAGAGAGAGAGAGAGAGACAGAGACAGAGACATACAAAGACAGAGACAGGGACAGGGACAGAGAGAGAAGAGAGAGAGGTGATCAATTCTCTCACCAAATCTGAGAATCATTTCAGTTGTGGCTAAATTTAATTTCTAGGCTGAAAGTAAAGGAAAGGCATAAACAAATGTCAATATCCTGTAATTATATCTGCACCTTGAACACTCCAGGAGAATTCAGTCAAATCTTTCATAACCAATTCAACTCCAGAATCTTTTGTTCTTTGGAGAAATAAACATATCAATAAACTCGATGTTAAATTGGTTTACCAAAGGATAAATTTCAGTGATCCAAAAATAGCAAGACCTAATCTGAATTAGTAAAACTGCCTTCACTTTCATCATAAAATTGTTTAAATCAGTAAAGTGCAGAATATTTTGCAATGAAGACATTTAAATAAAGTGTTCCAAGTAATTCTGTCAGTTGCACAGGTTTTCAAAGAATAGGCAACATGGATAGATAGAAACATCTAGCGATAGACAGAATGATTTCTGACTTGTGATATGTTTAGAGACATCAAAACATCCAGCAAGAAGGTGAATGCTTCTGAACATTAATTTTGTTTGAAATCATTTACAAAATTTCAATGTCTGAAGTCACATAAAAATTCAGTAGCTTTATTAACTTGACTTGTTTTAGTGTCATCCAGATTCAAATACATGGCATCATTCAGAAGCATATTTATATTTTATGTATAAAGTATAAGCATGGGGAGCAGAGAGCAAAACAAGAGAGATACTTATGCACTGGGAATAACAAGCAGGAGAGTCATTCAGTGCCCGTGATTGAAGAATGTTCGATGTGATGAGAGTTCATTTCTGCTCCATGACAGTAGGTGACACAAAGACAGAAGGCAATCAGAAACTTCCCTTACCTTCAAGGAGATTGGCATCCTATTTCATTTCTCTCTGAAAGTTTCTCCTCAATGCTAGATTTTTAGTAATACTTTAATGTCCAAGTTCTATTTTTAGATGTTGTTATCTGCATGTTAAAGATGGCAAAATGGAGGGTTGGAGACTTGAATTAATATGTGAAAGGTTGTACCAATTGTTAGTCACACCAGGTCTTTGAGCTATATGTGTGGATCAAAACTCACATATACCTTGCCCTGGTTCTCACTGAAGAGAAAAAATTCCAATTAGCAAGGAAAGTAAATTATTTCAGGTTAATTAGAAACATGTATGTGAGAGAGACTCATGGCAGAGCTGCTACCAGCTCTTCCTGTGCCCACCTGATCATGAGGAACCCAGGAGGGAAGGTGGGTTCTAGCCTTGGCCCGCCACCCCAGTCAAGCCTTGCAAGAAGCTAGAGGACCTCCCACACCATGAGGGCCGCCATTTTCCACATCCGAACTCCCCTCTTGTCAGAGCTCCACCCAGTGGAGGAGCTAATCACAGCCAAGCTTGTCACAGACTCACACTGCCACAGTCTTTTTTCAAGTCTAGCCCAGGTATGCCGATCCAGAGACTCACATACACAGGGCAGAGCTGCTATCGGCTCTTCCTGTGCCCATCTGATCATGAGGCACCTGGGAGGGAAGGCAGGTCTAGCCCTGGCCCGTCACTCCAGCAGAGCCTTGCAAGAAGCTAGAGGACCCCCACACCATGAGGGCCGCCATTTTCCACATCTGGACTCCCTCTCGTCAGAGCTTCACCCAGCAGAAGAGCTGATCACAGTCCAGCTTGTGTGGCTGCAAAGCAGCTGCGTGGTTCATCAATAAATGCTTGAGATTAGAGGTAACTATGAGAGTATCCCACCCACACGGCCGAGCCTGGCAAGCTACCCATGTCGTATTTGATATGCCAAATATCAGTAAAATTATAGACCTCATTCCCATGACCTGATGGAATGGTTTGAGGCTCTTTATGTTCCTGGAGTTAGCAGATGCCCTTGGGCTACACTACCATATGACAAAACATATGGAGGTGCTACTGGTGTCCGCTCGAGCAAATTAATGGTCAACGGGAAGACAAGTGATACAAGTGAAGTGAAGTGAATTAGAAACATATATAAAATACAAGTACATGCATGCTAAATTTTATGTGACTAAAAGGAAACTCAAGATTATAAAAGGATATAGTTATATTTTCAACAACTACAACAAAACTGTAGGTAGAGGAAAATATAGTTAGTCTTCAGCATGATAATTCACTTAATATAATTTAATAGAGTATATAATATAATTTATTATATTTTATATGATATGTAATATATTATATAGTATATATTTATAATATATATTATATAATTTAATAGAATCATCACACAGATAAATATAATTGTGTGCCATGATACTAAGCCTCTACTTTGAGATGATTAATGTAACCAAAGTTTTATTGTATTAGTTAAACCCTCTCTACTGAGATTTATTATGAAAAAGGAATAACAAACTGGTCACAAATTCTAAGAAGTTATAATAAAGATCACCCTGCAAATATGTTGTAGGTTGGATTAGTCACACTATTTTTAAAAAAATTGGCTGATGTATTTCTGCACAATGGTCTCATAGATTCTGATGCCAAGATCAATAAATGATTCAAAGTTAAATATGGATGGATCTTCATATTAGAAGTAATAGAAGGTCATTTTCCTTTTATGCACTAAATGGGTATACGATGCTCTTTATATTTTTCTAAACACTGTAAATGAAACTGTACTGCAAAGGCTGGAAAACTAATTCCCTTTGAATTTTAGAGGATAAAGAGGAAACAGTTGGGTGGTAAAGAGTTATAAAGGGGTAATTAGACCAGGATTACATCCCTTCAATGAAAAATTAATCGCCCCTAGTCAAAAGTTTTGTGAAAAATGATGAGATAAAATTTATCTAAATTTATGTTCTTGGATTTTTAAATGATAAAACAGACAGCATAAGTATATGTCATAATAATTTTAGTAAATTAATTTTATTGTGTTTGAGGTGACCTGGTTACAGTAGTGTTCTGATAGTGTTGAAGTCCTATGTCACTTCTCATCCAACTCTTCCTGCCCAAAAAGATCTTCTTCTACCACTTGGTAACCTCAGTTATGCTGATGTTTAGCTTAGTATTACTCTGGAACTTTACTTCATAATCATGTAGCAATTTATAAAAATAAAATAAAATACAATCTCTCTTCCAGAACAGAGCATTTTATTATATCAGTAATACTCAATAGTGACATGTTAGTGAGAATCATTAAATTATATATGGAATCTTATGTTCTCCAAATGGAAACTGAATGATTTGGCAATAATTTCTACTCCAGCAGTGAACTACCATTCTTTAACCATTTAAAATATTTCATGTAATTGGTGGTGGGAAATGGGCACTGGTGGAGGGATGGGTGCTGGAACACTATATGACAGAAACCCAAATATGAACATCTTATGAATATCTTTGTAATTGTATATCTCATGGTGGTATAATAAAATGCTTTAAATAAGTTAAAAAAATATTTCATGTAAAATACATTTCAGGCAGCTCTTGAAGAGAAAATTGCTCCCCTCCACTATCTCAAAATAATGCTAATCTGTACAAAACAAGGTTAGCAAAAAAAAAAAATAGTATGTGAACATTATCCAAATGCAAGAGTGAACTGTCACTCTACTGAAGTAGAGAGAACAGCTAATAAAATTCCACAACAGAGTGGGAAAGTCGACTATTACAACCCTTTTGGAAAAGAATATGTATATTCCTTCAAAAACCAGAAACTGAGCTCCCATTTGACCCAGCAATACCACTTCTGGGAATATAGCCTAAGAAGCCAAAAACACACAGCAGAAACATCATTTGCACGCCTATGTTCATAGTAGCACTATTCACAATAGCCAGAATCTGGAAACAACCTGAATGTCTGAGAACAGACTACTGGATAAAGAAACTGTGGTTCATCTCCCCAATGCAATGCTATACAGCTTTTTAGGAAAAATGAAGTTATGAAATTTGCATATAAATGAATAGACATGCAGAGGATCATGTGTGTGAAATTAGCCAAGGACAGATATAGAATTATTCCATTTATGTATGGGATCACTGTATCACTGTCTTCCCGTTCATCATCGATTTGTTTGAGCGGGCCCCAGTAACATCTCCATATGTCCTGTCTCATGCTAGTAGAGCCCAAGGGCATCTGATTGCTCCAGGAACATAAAGAGCCTCAATCAATTCCAGAATGAGGTCTATAATTGTTACTGGTATTTGGCATATATATGAAATACAACACGGGTAGCTTGCCAGGCTCTGCCATGCAGGTCTAATCTACCTTGCGTGATTAAAACAAAAAGACAGGAGTTGGCTCCATTTGATGCCCAACACCACCAGGAGTGACCTCTGAACACAGCTGGTTGTGACAAACAAACAAGCAGAAATGGGGTGGGGTCCGCTGTGGGGAGACAAGCCCACCCCCTCGAAAAAGGCCTATCCTCCCACTGCCCACTGAGTCCCTGGGGACCACCCAGAGACTACCTGCCCAGCTGCTCCAGACCCCAGGGGTCTGCACTCCACCCCCTGTGCAGAACACAGCACCGCTGGGTGACCTCAGGGACGGGCAACCTGAAGCTGGGCAGGGAAGCAGACCCGGCCACCACTGCGCACCTGGGCCAGGGCCCTGACAGTTTGGGTGGGGCAATGTTCTCCCTTCTGAAATCTGATATGCCATTTTGTTGGAAAAGAAGCAAATAGCACCCAGCCCAGACAAAACCAGGCCAGAACACCTGAAGAATCTGCCGTCAGTAATCATTAATACACTGGCTCTGCTCTTCACACGCTACCTGTCTAAATGCAAGTTGCCCTCCCAATGGAAAACCAGCAGGACAGTTCAAGAAGGGAGATATTCACGATATTGGCAACTATTGCCCTATCTGCTTGTTACCATCATCTAAAAGCTGTTCACTCAAGTCATCCTGAACAGGATTTGCTGAACATTAGATGAAGGACAACCATGCAAGCAAGCTGGATTCCGAAAAGATTCAGCACAATCGACCACATTCACACAGTAACCAAGCTCATTGAGGTTTATAGGGAGTTCAAGATGCTGCTGTCTCACGTTCATTGATTTAGGAAAGCTTTTGATTCTGTTGAGACTGAAGAGGTCATCAACGCCCTAGCCAAACAGGGTGTTCAGACACAATACATCAAGATACTTCGTGAGCTGCATTATGGATTCACAACCAGGATCTCACCATTCTACAAGGAAGTGATCATTGATGTCAAAAGAGGGGTTTGGCAGGGTGATACCATATCACCAAAACACTTTACGACACCCTGGAGAACGTCATGCGACAATTAGAATGGGTAAGAATGGGAGTGAAGATAGATGGTTGGCAACAGCACCACCTCCGATTCGCTGATGACATGGTTCTAATAACACCAAACATTAGCCAAGCGGCACAAATGCTGCTGACTTTGACCAAGAATGTGGAAAGATAGGTCTACTGCGAATCTCAACACAACAATGTTCATGAAAAATAAACTAGTTCTAGATGCCCCATTCACTCTCAATGGAACAAACATCTCTGAATGCAGCACTTATGTGTACTTATTTCGAGAACTCAACATGATGAATGACCTAAAACCTTAGCTGCGCAGGAGGAAGAGAATGGCGTGGAACGCCTTCAAGAGTATCAAAGAAATAGCTAAAAAGGACAAAGAACCTCCAGCTCTGGGCACATCTCTTCGGCTTCACTATTCTCCCTGCATTAACATTTGCCTCAGAGACCTGGGCCTTATAAAAGCAGGATGAGAATGCTATTTGCACCTCCCAAAGAGGAATCAAAAGAGCTATGCTTGGAATATCATGCCTCACTCAAGTGAGAGAAGGAATCGGAGTTGTGACCTCTGTCGATGATTGAGAATCAGGGACGCTATCTCATTTGCCAAGGCGATGAAAATCAGATGGTCTTGACATGCAATGTGATTTGGAGTAGACTGCTGGACTAGGGCCCTTACCGACTGGATCCCACAGGATGTCAAACGATCACGTGGCTGCCCACCTACAAGACGTTCAGACTTCTTCGTCAAGACCCTGAATGAATGGTTTGAGGCTCTTCGTATTCCTGGAGAAAGCAGATGCCATTGGGTACACTGGCATGTGATAGGGACAAAATGGTATTATTATTGGTGCCTGCTCAAGCAAATCAACAAATTACTGGATGTCAAGTGATCAAGTGATCAATATAATACCAATATCCAAGGCCAGGCAAAACATGGATCAGAAGGTCTTGTCAGTGGGTGGAATCTACTGCAAGTGTGTGGGAATCAGAGATTATGTAAGACAGAGAAGGGACCAGTATGATATTAATTGTTGGATATGATAATACCAGCCTAGAACTGAGCAATGAATGTAGGCAATGGGATATACATGATAAACCCTAAATGTATGTATTGCAAGTCATAATGTGTAAGAGAAGAGAGAAAGATAGAGAGAGATATAGACAGAGAGAGAGATTGAGAGAGAGAGAAAAGTCAAGATGCCTGCTCTAGAGGCAGGCTGGGGGAGGGGGAGTGAGTAAGGGAACATTGGTGGTGGGAATGTGCACTGGTGGAGGGATGGTGCTGGAACACTGTATCACTGAAACATAATCATGGACAGTTTTGTAACTGTTTATCTCAAAGTGTTATAAAAATTTAAAAATTAAAAAAGAATACTGTTAAACCAATCTTGCATTGCATTTTATAAATGTAAGTATAAGGCACAAAGACAAAATGTGTACCCACAATGCCTACTCCATAACAATATACATATCGGTAATTTCTTATACTAATGGCTCAATGGCCCAATTGTTCCACCTGGAGATTGAACAATCCTCATTAACCTGCAAAGAAAACATTTTTCTGTCATATACAGCAGATTATATATAATAAACAATACCAATTAATTACTGAGTATCTGCTTTAGCAGGCTCAAGCAGAGGTAGATAAAATACGAAATAATTGTTTACCATAGTTGCACTTGTGGTGGGTTTGGGATTGATTATTGAACATTTATAAGAGATTAAATATGAACATCTTCACTAAAAATTGAGAGAAGTACACTCCATTTAATAAGTTCATAAGTGAAACAATAACACAGATCGCCCAACTCGCATGTACCAACCCAGGAAAACAATTATAACTTTTGCAATACAATTTCAAGAAATATTTTCTAGAAGATATATTTTCTAGAAGAAATATAATTTTGTCTGCTAAGGGAGCAGGCATGGGGATGGGGGTGGGTGGGAAATAAGGAGTCTTGGTGGCGTTAAGGACACATTGGTGGTGGGACTGGTGTTGAATATTAAATGACTGAAACAACTCTACACTTTGTAAATCACGGTGTTTAAATAAAATTAATTTAAATTTTTTGTTTAAATTTCACACAGGAAATTCAGCATGAAATTTCCCCCTCCAGCAAGTAGGGAAAGAAGATGAAGCTAAATATGCTAGACCTTCTATCCACCCACACATGCCAATGAACGAACCCTCGGGATTTATGATCCACTGTTTCTGAGAAGGAAAAGGAAAGATCCACAAAGGAATCAGACAACACATCTATAAAGATGGAAGATAGTGACTCTATCATCTATCACAAGAGTATTCATTCATTCAAATCAAAGTTACTATTTTTTACAAGCAAAATACTCTTATTAAATCCTAATAAAATTTTCTCCGTGAATAATGTAAAACCATTTTCATCTTCTAACGTCTTCCCCAGGGAAGCTCCATTATCAATACCAAGTTCTTCTAATTCAGCCACTCCGCAGAGTAATCTAAAATTCCAAAGAAGTCTTTCATTCCTGTGAATTCTTTTTTCTCTTAGAATTTATTTTTCTGTGTTAAAGACAATAGTATGGTATGAATGCAGTTGGAAGCTGTTAAGAATGGTCTGTTATTATTAAGCATTGTCTATAATTAATATAAATTAGAATATATTAAATTTAATAGACTTTGAGTTATTGAGTTTAATTCAATTCCAATAAATTTCAATTAGTTGCAATTTGTTTCCATTACTTTTATTAATTCCAGTCACTATCAATTACCTTCAATTAATTTAATTTACTGGCAATATATGTTCAGGTAATTCTCTATTACTTTCAATTAGCTTCTATTCATTTCAATGGTCTTCGTTGGCTGTTAAGTGATTTTATAAAAAAATAAATGTGCAGCCATAATATAGTTTCTATATTCTACAGTTATGCAGACTAATTATGTCTATATTCAAACTTACCATAACACAAATTAGATTAGCATTCAATCTACATACAAGCTGTATTCACCTCTACTTATTTGCTCTCTAGGTTGATGTGTTTTCGAGTCTTCATCTGATGTGGAAAGCTGAAAATTTACAACTACATGTTCAAGCTTTCAACTAATTGGTCAATTCATTATACCTGCTTTATATCAAACACTGGGTAGGTGATACAGGTATAAAAGCCGTACAGGTATAAAGTATACCTTTGGGAGATTGTAGGAGTTATCCCAAACAGTCACATTGGACTTTATTGGAAGAAGCTATGAATATTTTATTCATGATTGTGCTCATAGCATGAATATGTTTAACTGCCTGGTAATTGACAAGGGAAATGAATTTTTTTAAAAATGTAGGAAAATTTAGTGCTGAAGTAGAGAAACAGTGTAATGAGGACAAAGTCTGTATTTTATAACTAATAAACATGCTATTACTATAAAGTGAAAATCATAAAATTAACAAATATTGATATGAGCAGGAAAATAATGGATCCTATAATCTTAGTTTGCAGATAAAGTTTTTAAGGTCAAATAAGTGATGCAATGCTATCATTGTGTTACTAATTCTACAGATAACAGTAATCATTTATTTCTACTTGGACATTCAACACATAATCATCATCTCTTGTAGAGAGCACATTGGCCTCGATGACATGTTTCAAGTTCCTAAGGACCAACAAAGGAGACAGCATAAATTCCATATGCTTTGAAAAACTCTCCAGAGATGTTAAATAGTTCTTTCAGCATTGAAAAACTAGACAATAGGAAGGTTCAGAGGAGTCTAAAGACATAACAGAAAAGTCTAGATCCAGCAAAACTTTTGAGGTCTCCCCACTTAGGAAGGAGGAAGTTGGAGTCTGTTGTAAGAAATCCTGCCCACTCACACTTAAGGTGATAAATCCATTCTTGTGGTCTTAGCTTTGCAAAGCTTGAAGCTATATGCCTGAGAGAGGCACGTAAGGTAAATGACTCACCAATCTCCTCTTCTCCTCCACTTAAGGTTTCCTTAGAAAACTGTACCTGTCTGAATGGAAGTGACTGGATGTGTGACAGCTGGATCATTCAGAGAGCATGAATGGAACATAACACCCTTCCAGGGGAGGGCAGCTGCCTCTAGGAGGAGACGGCTTGGAGTAGACTTTGTTGGCAGCAGGGCAACGCTTGAGCACAAGGGGGGCTTGGCACACTCCCAATATGACTCTGGCAGAAAACTTACTGTGAGAAAAGAGGGGAGAAATTCAAGGCTAAATCCAAGTCAGGTTGCCAGAACCCTTCAGCTAAGATGTGGGAGGTCCTGAGAAGGAAATCAGGGACATCAAGATCAAAGGGAAATGGGCTAGAGGGAATGACAATCATTGGAAATGAACGTAAAGGAATCTCAGCTTAAGCCAAACCACACTCAGCGATGGCCATTGCCCACTGTGGCTTAAAAAAAGCATGACACAAAGAAAAGGTGTGGATTTGTCAAAAAAGACAAGTATTTTACAGATTAGGTCAGATTAGTAGATAACAACTAGTTACTTGGTTGCTTAATATTCTATCTTTCTAGACTCATCCTAGTTCATATATAAAATACTTCTGTTAGTGTTTAGCATACATTCCTATTTCTCTCCAGAACAAACTGCCTTCCTCATGCAACTATTTTTGCAATTCAAATCCCTTGCTTTGCCCTTTTCCAAACTTCTTCCATGAACCATCATCACCCACCCTGCTCCAATTCCCTACTTATCAGAATACTGCACATCTTCTTAGCCCTAATAAAATCAAGTGTTACATTGTTTAGAAAGTATTTATCATTATGGTCTGTGCACTTAAACGCAAAGGACCTTGTCAAGCATGCATTGTGCTGCTGCAATATGTTGGACATATGAGAATAAACTGATCATTCTCCCTAGTCAGAGAAACAAAGGCCCAGGAAACGCTCTCACTGACTGCAAACAGTGAGTGTGCTCCTTTTCTAAATTTACCATGATACTCAGTCTCTACTACACTTGCTTGATGTTTATAATTGAATATTGAGACAAAACTTTACATTCATAAAGTACTTTCATAGGCTATATGAATAAATGTATATGAATACATATTTAATCATATACTCACTGTGGATTTTTGAAATATACTCTAAATAGACTTCCAGTTAGATACTGAAAATAGCACGAACCCTTTTTATACTGCAGTATGTAGTGCATCTTATAACTTCTTTAATATCTACCATCCTTTGCTAATTATATATTCCTCAGACTCCCACCCATTTTATACAGTAATATTTAGGCTATTCTATATAATTTTATTTGTTCACTAATATTTATATTTTTGTCCTCTCAAGCTAACCAGCTGCTCAAAACCCTTATTTTCATGGGTTTTCATGTTCACTTTCCTATCATAATACTAGGCCAAATATCAAGAGCTGATCTTCATATACTTCTAGTGGAACATCCAAATTATAATTTTGTTTACTTTAACATTTATTTTTATTTTTAATGGTATACTTTTACTTTTTAATTGAATCATAATGAGATACACAGTTACAAAGTTGTTCATGATTGTTTCAGTGATTAATGTTCCGACACCCATCCCTTTACATCGTACATTTCCAACCACCAATGTTCCCAGTTTCCCTCCCTCACTTCTGTCTTCCTCTATAGCATTTTTCTTCACCCACTTTCCCTTTCTCTCTCTTTCCTTCTGGGCACTATGGTTTGCAATACAGATACTGAAAGGCTATCATGTATATTATTTTACTTAGTTTCAAAACTCAGTTCTTCCCTAGAGTGATCATTTCTATTATTGTCATACTGGTCCCTTCTCTATCCAAAAATTTGTTTTTTATTTTCTATATGTACAATCAGAAAGAAATTTAGAAATTATATGCCTTTCAAGACCTGCAGCTGTGCCGGCATGTGGCCACTCTGTGACCATGCGACAGTCCTAGGTAATATTGGAAGTTAGGGCCAGGTCCGTGCCAGGACCTTTCACATTTATACACTGTATACAGTTCTAGGCACAATCTAGCCATGGCCCATCATCCCAGTGAGCCTAGCAAGAAACCAGAGGAACCCCCACACTATGAGGTTATTTATTCTCAACATCTGGACTCCACAGCTCCTCAGAGTTCCATCCAAGGGAAAAACCAGTCTCTCCCCATTGAGGTTCATCATAAATTCATGAGATGAGAGTCTACTACTGAGAGTGTACCACCTAAACGGCAGAGCCTGGCAAGCTACCCTTGTTGCATTTGATATGCCAAAACTCAGTAACAATTATAGACCTTACTCCCATGACCTTATTCCCAAACCATCCCAAACCATGAAGGAATGGTTTGAGACTCTTCGTGTTCCTGGAGCAAGCAGATGCCCTTGGGCTACACTTGCTCTGGATAGGATGTAAAGAGATGTTATGGTGCCTGCTCGAGCGAATTGATTAACAATGGGAAGAGAAGTAATACAAGTGATACAATCAGTGGTATGTTCAACTCTATTCAATTTCTTCATACCATAATTAGATGCCAGAATTTCAAAACTACCTTTAATTTTACTCTAAATATTCACTTTATTTTACATGCATAATGTAATGTTTTGAAAGCACAGATTTATTGAGTCTACCATGATTATGCTTTCTGATCTCATATGTAGTTAGAATAAATTCTCATGAAATGACAGCCAAATAATATTGGAGCATTTTTATAATCAGTGAAATTCTGCTAATGATCCATTCCAACAAGTCTTCTTAAAAAATTGTGATGTTGATCTTTAAAAGAGACATTAAAATTAATGAAAATATAACATAAACCTGAAAGTTTTGACCTATAGAAGTTTTTTAGTTTGTTCGAGAAATGATACATATGGTACCTTCAGTATGAAGGACGTCACACGATCCAGGAATTAGAGATGTAAATACATTGCATTAATACCTGGTTCTATATTGAGGATTAGAAGGCATGTTCTTTAAAAGCTTGCTCTTCTGTGGGAGTCATTGTTCTGTGGTTTTTGGTACTGAATTAAACATGTGTTAATGCTTCATCCTCCCCATTTCAAATATAGGAGTTCAATGTGACTGAACACATAGTAATTCAGGAAGGCATATAATTTCTTTCTTAGCTATTGTCTTAAATTAGAAGAAGGAGCAATGTCTCTTTGAAGCACATTCTAATACTATGGAATAATTGTCCTTCTTCCAAGAAGGAAAAAATATGAGTCGTGAGTATTTATTAAGACCATCTAGCTTTATTAACAATGGCTCAGACCACAAATGGGGATGTATAACTGAATGTGGGGCATGGTTACAAAATTGACAATCCTGAATGGCTTTTGCACAGTGACGAAAACCAATTGAAAATAATGCTAATGAGTCCAGCATCTTTCTGGCAACTTTCCCTTGAACTGTACCTCTTGGGAGAAAAGGCAGCATATGTGGAAAAATGTTTATAAGCCCTATTCCAATTGACCCTTCCTGCCTACTAAGGCTATTCTTAGATCAAGTGTTGAAGAAAAGTATGTGTGTATGTTTACCATGGATACTTTCCATTTATGGCCTTCTACTACCTTGAAGCAAAGTGAGTCTATGTGTGGTATAAAACATAATAGAATAATAGCTTTTCTTATGTTTACATTCAGTTTTGTGTTCATCTAAAATTTTAGGAGTTACTTACTATAAAGGGCTCAGCTAGTTCCCCTACCTCCTGGAGTTCTTTCTAATCTTTTTAGCAAAGATTTACTTACAGACTCCTCTCTATTAACAGAGCCTTTGTCAAGTAACAGCCAAATTCTTAATTTTTAATTTGGCCGTATTGTCGAAGATCTCTCTTTAAGGAGCTTTCACTAGGTTACTTTGGGTCTTTTGATTTTTTCTCACCTGAAATTGTGCCTCAGCTCCAAATTCATAGACCTACCTTGTTATACTGAAACCTTCATCCTACAATTTTTATCCCTTTGAATTTATTATTTTCTCTACTCTAGCTTCTCAAGCTCTGCAAATTGTGCACATTTTTACTCCTTTTTAAAGCTGTTAAGACTTTTCACTTTGTAGGTTTTATTTATAAGAATGCATGTTAACATGTTAACTTAATATATTATCAAATTAAAACATCTTAATATCACACATCACTTTGAAGTATTTAAGGATAAGGACATAGATGAGGAATTCAATAGGAAATCTTGACTTTCAAACCTACTAAGTACTATTCTTATTGTAACAGCAATCAATTAAAAGTAGAGTATTTCTCATTGTCTTTTTTTTTTTTTTTTTTGCTTTTTGGATCACACCTGGCAATGCTCAGGGGTTTCTCCTGGCTCTGCAGTCAGGAATCACTCCTGGCGGTGCTCGGGGACCATATGGGATGCCAGGGGATCGAACCCGGGCCGGCATGGGCCGGCCACATGCAAGGCAAATGCCCTACCTGCTGGGCTATCGCTCTGGCCCCTCTCATTGTCTTCTGAAACACCTGATCTCCTCTATTGATGAAGGTGAGACAATGAAAGAGTTACTAGGAGTTTAAAACTAAAATTTGAAATGGATAAACAAAACATCTATATTTTATTAGAGGGTTCATTTGTCCTGAATTCTTATATTCACTGTGCCCAAGACAGACAGACAGACAGACAGACAGACAGACAGGTAGATAGACATGAAACAAATCAAATCTATGACTTGATAAGTATTCAGAAGTTTGAATGCTCGTTTATAAGAATAAATAAAATTTTTCAAATAATCATTAATTGTTAAAGGTTAGATAAGTCTTATTTTCCAGAATTCCAACCTCATATTCCTGTGTTTTTGTATAATTATTAATATGTAAAGTTGTTTAGTTCCCAGTGAAAATGCCTAGATAACTTCATTGTCCCTCTTTTTCCCAGGTTCTCAAAGTTCCAGAGTCTGAAATTTCTTTGCATAATTCAGTGAAACATCTTCCCATTGATTCCAGGTACCTCCAAAACTTGAAAGAAAATGGAAGTCTCAGAAAATAATTGATCAAGAAATAAATTAAAGGCAGGTTATATCTACACATAGTAATAAATTAAACCAAAACTAAGAAAATGGCTCCGCTTGTAGATGTTATTCAACATGTCTGAATTAGGAAGACAATGGCCCAGGGTCTGGAAAGCCGAAGTTCTGAGCAGGGAGTTTGGACACTCCAAGCCTCTCTGATGCTATGTCCTCGTTTATACAAAAAAGCTCATTTAACCTCAAGAAATCTTTGATACATGGAAGACCAATATTAATAACCATTGAGCGTCAGGTGAATATGTGTGTTCAAGATATGTTCGGCAAATTCAGAGGTTAAACATTTTAATGTCAAAAAAATGGTACATTATGTTCCAACAGCTGACCATTTGTGGTAATAGGACTCATATAAAAATCTGTCTCTTGCTTTTTAAATTATACCAAAAAATCCAAACCATATAAAAGGTCTATTATTATTTAGTATACACACATATACACACATATACATATATACACAAGTGATTTTAAACCTTAAGGAGTGTGAGAAGGTTAACTTTAAAATATCACTATACTATTGAGAGAAGATAAATTTTAAAGCTAGGAGTTGTTTTTTGAAACTATTAGTGACTAAAAACAATTTGGAAAAGAAATTGACCTTTTATATATTGAATTATTTTATCAAAATCATGACAGGTTAAAAAAAAGCCATGTGCATTATACTCTGGAATGATAGATATGTCAATGGAGATTCTTAAATCATCTTATTTAGGACATGTGAGGATGAGAAAGGAGACATCAATGCAGATAACTGTGTTCTTTTATAACTAATAACATGGGAGAAGATGAACATTAGGGAATTAAGACTAGAGAGATTATAAAAAGCCTTGAAGTAACATTACATTAAGACTTAAGACATCAAAAAATTCTGTCAACTTTGTTTGGAAGCCACACCAGCAGTGCTCAGGGCTTACTGCTGCTCTCACTTCAGGGATCACTATGGGGTTCTGGAGATTGAACCGGGCTCAGTCTCATACAAGGCAAATATATAATAATCAAGTCAATTTTATATGTAAACAACATCTTCAGTTCCCTCAGTTCCCTTAGACTTAAGTGTTTTCCCTCAAGTTTCTCATCATCCCTATTTCATCACTTGCTCAGATTGACCTAATAATGCTTCCTGAATCTTTTCTTATATTCCTCTAAAACACTAGTAACCAATAATATTTCAAGAATAAAATCTGTTCCTATCGCTTCTAAATATGTCGACTGTTCCACTTTTTCCTTAGACTAAAGATAGGGAATGAAAAGAAAAATAGTGCAGGGTAAGACGTTTGCAGGCAGTTCAATCACTGGCACCACATGGTACTCTGAGCACTGTTGGTCGTGATCCCTTAGGACACACTGCAAGTATTCCCTGATCACTGCCAGGTGTAGACAATCCCTGAACCCCAAAACAATATATAATCCCCAGTGAACTTGTTCTGCCTTTGACCCAGTTTAAACCCTTATCACTCTGGTATACTATCAAAATACTCCTTCTCATATACTCTTCCATCTCATTAACCATTTATCCCAAAATTTTACCTACATTCTACTCAATTTACATATATTATGCACAAATTTCTTCTTGAAAAAGTCTTCTTATTCCCACTGCCTACCTTATCTATATTAGATTGCCTTATTACTCTTTTGATCCCTTTGTTTTACATTTATTTTTATAATGATTTTAATTACATAAATTACATATTTATTTCAATTATTATTTAATATATCACAAATTCCCACATACTTAGTGCTGTAAGACAGTGTGCATGACAGTCAATAAGATTCCTTCATTTATTCCAACACCTGCATGCTTAAGACAC
This sequence comes from Cryptotis parvus, assembly GCA_021461705.1. Classification (NCBI taxonomy): domain Eukaryota; kingdom Metazoa; phylum Chordata; class Mammalia; order Eulipotyphla; family Soricidae; genus Cryptotis; species Cryptotis parvus. The sequence continues at coordinate 108,434 of JAJIBD010038497.1, forward strand.
TAATATTTTGTAGAAAGAAAGGAAGAGGGTAGGAGGGATGTAGATTGCTATCAGTTAATGAAAGCAGAAATAAGTCCAATGTGATTCTCCAGCCTGGCTTGCCAGAAACCCAGCCTACAAGGACCCACCACGCAGAGACCCGCCCTTCGGAGGAGAGTATTTCAAGCGCAGGAATGCTTGAGCATAAGACACAGGTACACCCTGCAGAGCAGAAACCAGCTTTCCCCGTTGAACCCCCTGCATTCCATGGACCATGAGAGCAAATTCCGACCCGAGTCCACCATCCCGATGGAGCCTCGGAGGAGCCCAGAGAAACCCCCTGCACCTTGCTGGCAGCGATCTTCACAATTCACACTCTGCAGCAGGTAAGATCTCCACCCAGCAGACAAATCCAGTCTCCAGCCCGCAGATTAATCCAGTCTCCAGCCTGGCTTGTCAGAAACCCAACCTACAAGGACCCACCACCCAGAGACCCGCCCTTCAGACGAGAGTATTTCAAGCCCAGGAATGCTTGAGCATAAGACACAGGTACACCCAGCAAAGCAGAAACCAGCTTTCCCCGTTGAACCCCCTGCATTCCATGGACCATGAGAGCAAATTCCGACCGAGTCCACCATCCCGATGGAGCCTTGGAGGAGCCCAGAGAAACCCCCCACACCTTGCTGGCAGCGATCTTCACAATCCACACTCTGCAGCAGGTAAGATCTCCACCCAGCAGACTAATCCAGTCTCCAGCCCTCAGATTAATCCAGTCTCCAGCCCAGCTTGTCAGAAACCCAGCCTACAAGGACCCACCCTGCAGAGACCCGCCCTTCAGAGGAGAGTATTTCAAGTGCAGGAATGCTTGAGCCTAAGACACAGGTACACCCGGCAGAGCAGAAACCAGCTTTCCCGGTTGCGTGCGGCCGCCGTGGGCAGAGCGATTTACCTCCAAATTACCTTAAATATACTACCCACCCCTCTGAGAGAGCCACACAAAGTAATGAGAATATAGCGCCCACGTGGCAGAGCCTGGCAAGCTGTCCGATGCGTGATCGATATGCCAAATCCAGTAACAGAAATGTTTATCTTCCTGACCCCGAAAGAGACCTTAATATGGCAGCAGTAAGAAAGGAAAACAAGCAGTGCCTGATAAAATTTCACAGCCATCCTAGGCTGCCAAAATGAAGAAGGACTAAAATGACTGTCTGTACTTTCAATGCACGTATGCTGGCATCGGAAGCATATATTGAGGATCTGATGGTGCAAGTGCAAAAGATCAAGTACGACATCATTGGTCTGACTGAGACGAGGAGGCGCCAGTTGCATCATGCTGTATTTGACACTGGAGAAGAATTGTTCCTTGGAACATGCGACGAAAGAGGCATTGGTGGCGTTGGTGTCCTTGTAAAAATGAACATGGCCGTAAACATTGATTCATTTGAATGCCTAACAAACCAAATAGGACGATTACACTTGAAGAGATGTGGCCCACTGCCAGCAATTTCTATCTTCATTGTCTATGCACCAACATCCACATACAAAGAAGATGAAATTGAAAAATTCTACATGGAATTGGAGGAGTTCTATAAAAAAGATCACACCTTCTACAAGATCATAGTCGGTGATTCTAATGCCAAGATAGGACCAAGAAGATCGGCTGAAGAACTGCCCATGGCCTAGAATGGAACAAACAGGGTGAGAGACTGTCTGAGTTCATCATGTTCACCAAGACCATTCATGGGAACTCACAGATCCAGAAAGCTGAAGCCAAACGTTGGACATGGGAATCTCCTGGCAGACAGTTCCACAATGAAATTGACCACATCATCTTCAATCGACGGTTTTGTCTGACCGATGCAGCTGTCGTCTCCAAATTCCAAACAGGATCGGACCACTGTCTCCTTTGTGCAAAATTCTACTTCCCACAATGGGGAGAAAAGGCTGCAAAGTTTAAGAAGAGAACTCCCAGAACGACCACCAACTGGGAACTCTTTGGCCCCATTGCAGCACCATGGGAAGATACCATCATTGACGACATCGATGAAGAATACAACCGACTGGTTCAGCACCTCCATGATTGTGCGAAGAATGCTGAGAGAGAGAAAGACACAAAAGGACACCTGTCTTCAGAAACTCTCTAGCTCATTCACCAACATGGCAAGGCGCGAGCCTCAGGAGACCAAATGCTAACATCCAAGCTTGCTAAACGGTGCAGAGAAGCGATAAAAGAAGACCTCAAAGACAGAAGAGCAGAAATACTGGAAGATGCAGCAGAAGCCGGGAAAAGCATTCGCACTGCCCGCCTGTCCTTCGCCAACTATAAGACCAAGATGACTGCCCTCCGACACCCTGATGGATCTATCACATCTTCCAGAAAGGCAATGGAGAAGAGTATCTAGGATTTCTACTCAAATCTCTTTGACAGCCACATCCACCTGCCCACATACCAAATTCCACAGGATGGATATGTCATTCCCAACGTTCTCCCTTCTGAAATCCCACATGCCATCTCTTTGGTAAGGAAGGGAACAGCACCAGGCCCAGACAAAGTCAGACCCGAATACCTGAAGAATCTGCCGTCGGTACTCATCAATACACTAGCTCTGCTCTTCACAAGCTACCTGTCCGAATGCAAGGTGCCCTCCCAATGGAAAACCAGCAGGACAGTTCTACTGTTCAAGAAGAAAGACATTCACGACCTCGGCAACTATTGCCCCATCTGCTTGTTGTCTGTCATCTACAAGCTGTTTACACGAGTCATCCTGAACAGGATTAGCAGAACACTAGATGAAGGACAACCATGCAAGCAAGCAGGCTTCCGGAAAGGATTCAGCACAATCGACCATATCCACACAGTAACCAAGCTCATTGAGGTTTGTAGGGAGTACAAGATGCCGCTCTGTCTCACGTTCATTGATTTACAGAAAGCCTTTGATTCTGTGGAGATTGAAGCAGTCATCGAAGCCCTAGCCAAACAGGGTGTTCAAACCCAATACATCAAGATCCTTCCTGAGCTGTATTACGGGTTCACCCCCAGGATCTCACTATTCTACAAAGAAGTGATCATTAATGTGAAAAGAGGGGTTCGACAGGGTGATACCATTTCACCAAAACTCTTCAGCGCCACCCTCGAGAACATTATGCAACAATTAGAATGGGAAGGAATGGGAGTGAAGATAGATGGTCGGCAACTACACCACCTCCGCTTCGCTGATGACATCGTTCTAATAACACCAAACGTTAGCCAAGCGGCACAAATGCTGGCTGACTTTGACCGAGAATGTGGAAAGATGGGTCTACAGCTGAATCTAAAGAAAACTATGTTCATGAAGAATGAACTAGTTCAAGAGGCCCCATTCACTCTCAATGGAACAAACTTCTCTGAATGCAGCAGTTATGTGTACCTAGATCGAGAAATCAACATGATGAACGACCTAAAACCTGAGCTGCGCAGGGGGGGAAGAGAGCGGCATGGAATGCCTTCAAAGGCATCGAAGAAATAGCTAAAAGTACAAAGAACCTCCGGCTCCGGGCACATCTCTTTGACTCCACCGTTCTCCCTGCATTAACATACGCCTCAGAGACCTGGGCCCTATGAAAGCAGGATGAGAATGCTATTCGGGTCTCCCAGAGAGGAATCGAAAGAGCTATGCTTGGAATATCATGCCTCACTCAAGTGAGAGAAGGAATCCGGAGTTCTGACCTCCGTCGCTATTCCAGAATCAGGGACGCTGTCTCGTTTGCCAAGGCATCGAAAATCAGATGGGCTGGACATGTAATGCGATTTGGAGACGACCGCTGGACTAGAGCCATTACCGACTGGATCCCACGGGATGTCAAAAGATCACGTGGGCGCCCACCTACAAGATGGTCAGACTTCCTTATAAAGACCCTGAAGGAACACGGTTTGAGGCTCTTTATATTCCTGAATCAACCATGCCATTGGGCTACATTGGCATGTGATACGGTCCTATGGAAATGTTACTTGCGCCCGCTCGAGCAAATCGACGAATAACGGGATTCAAGTGATCAAGTGATCAAGTGATCAAGTGATTCTACTGAATACTGGCCCCTTGAGCTTCTCAATTTCAAAACTGAATGAATTTGAATTGTTGGTCAATCGTGGGTACATATTAGATGAGAAAATATGTAGTAAGAGTACCATATTCCCAAGATTACCTGTTTGTTCAGAACAAATGTACCAGGGGAAATATGTAAGACAAAGCAAAAGATATCCCAAATCAGATTTGGCAATAAATAATCGGTTTATAACACAAGCCAGTCTTGTGAATCTATGTGACCTAAGTTGTACACACCTAGAGCAGTGACCTTGCACCATCTGTCCACAGTCAAGTCCAGTCAATCCACATGTGGAGAAAGTTTGAAAATCCCTTGTATAGCAACTCAGTTATAATTGCCACAGTTATAATTATAATTGTTGACTGTTATGCAAAACAGATCCTACTATCCAGGTGTAGAAATATTGAAGAAATAATATATAGATTAACTTTAGATATCATTTCTATTTACTTGTGCCTTAAAATGTTTTAAAATGATTTCTGTAAGGGAAACTATTAAAACTTTTTTCTGAGGTAGACATTTGTTTCCAAGTGTGTAAATGTTTATTAAATTTTAGAAACATAAAAGTTTCCACACCTGGGACTGGAGTTATAGTACAGCGAGGAGGGCATTTGCCTTGCACACAGTGAACCAACTCGATTCCTGGCATCCCATACGGTCCCCTGAGCACGGCCAGGGGTAATTTCTGAGTGCAGAGCCAGGAGTTACCTCAAGCATTGCTGGGTGTAACCCTCCGAAAAAGAAAAAGTAAAACATGTTGCCACGTCATATCCACCATCAATGTACCAATATCCCTGCACTTCAGCTGATGAAGATCCTCTTATCCTATTTACCCCTTTCCTTAGTAACTTCAATCTTGTGGTTTAAGTCTACAAGTTTTTAATAGATGTTGTCTCTTACGCTGTTTTTTTTTATGTACCTGTGAATGAATTTCCCCAGTATCTTTCTCCTTAAGACTTATTTTACATAGTATGACTTCCTCTATTCCTATCCATCTTGAATCAGAAGATACTTCATCTTTTCTTATAGCTATGCAGGACTCCATTGTGTACATATACCACATATTCTTCAATCATTATCTATTCATCTGTTGCTGGGCATTTAGATTGCTTCCAGAGCTTGGCTATAGTAACTATTGCTGAAGTGACATAGGTGGGCATGTATTTTCTTGGGTTAGTGCTTTTATATTCTTTGGATACATTCCAAGGAGGGGTAATTGATAGACCAGAAGGTAGATTTTTTAACTAAAATGTTTTTAAATAACGTCTGAACCAGTTTACATTCCAACCAACAGAGAATGATGACTCCTTATTTTCCACATCCCCACCACTACTTGTTTTGAGGAACAGAAACTTATGGCACAACAATAATTCAAAAGATCTTGCTGGGACTTCAGCCAACTCAATTTCTCTATACTTCCCTTATGGAATTGGAATTGGAGACAACTCTCCACGAGGGAATGTAGGAGCTCTGCCTTGGAGAGCATAATTTAATTTACATGAATAGGCTTCATTATAGAGTTACAAGCAAAGAAACTTTAGAATGGGACATTAAGCTAAAATAAGTTTGAAAATATTAAATGGACTTGGGTCTAGGGAGATAGCTTAAGTGGCAGGGCATGTCTTAAGAGCTGCATCCTTAGAATCAACATGCCTTCTCCAAGCTGCACTGCCAGTTAGAGTTCCTATGGCCTCTAAACCTGGTGAGGGCTGTTGCTTTGTTATTATTTTATTATTAATAATAAGTTAAATCATTTAAAGAAGTAGAAGTTAAATCATATAAAGAAGTAGATACAATGATCTTATCATCAAGCAACACATAAAGCATACATAAAAAGTTGTCATTCTATACCTAGAATTCTTTCAAGCTTTCCAAGTTACATAGGTAAGTACCATTTTTGGTACTTATCTATGGATATATACTGTATGTATATATACATATATTGTTTTTACTGGTTTACTGACTGGATCCCATGGATTGTCAAAAGATCACATGAACTTCATCAAGTCCCTGAATGAATGGTTTGAGGCTCTTTGCATTTCTGAAGCAAGCAGATGCCATTGGACTGCACTGGCACGTGATAGAGTCAAATGCAAATGTTACTGGCGCCCGCTCAAGCAAATAGAAGAATGGGATGTCAGGTGATCGAAGTGATATACATATATGTGTGCATGTACATGCATATATACATATATGTATGTGTGTATATGTGTATATGTGCGTATATATAAAACTTTCTCAGTCTATTTCCCCATCCTGTGAATTCAACTTAGTCTTCACCTTATCACTTTATGTAACTAAAGTCATCAGCATGGACTTTAAGAGATGTAGCAGATTATGCTCTTTGGCTTGGAAATGCATCATTGTCCAATAAAAATAATTCTAAGTTGTGTTTTCTCTGTAAAAGAAACATGGCTCACTTGGTTCCCAGTCCTAACCGACAGTCAATCAATGTTCCAAAACTGAACCAGTAGATGACCAGTAAGTATCCTCATCATGTTTATACACGCCACAATAGACAAAAAGTCCAAACAAACTTAAATTGCTGACCCACAAAATCATAAAGTAAATTAATGTAGTTGAAATCCAGCAACAAACACATGACATATCAATCTTGCTTTTCTCCAAAAAAAAATTTATTTAAAAAGTTAACACTTTACCCTACTACTAAACACAATATGTCAAAAGTTCTAAACTAGGATCAGGTGATATAATTTAAATAATTATTGCTATGGACTAAAGGTATAACTGCAAAAACCAAACTATATTTAGCATTGCATTTTAGTGTCTGTGCACAGATAATCATGTTGCACATTCTTTCTAACTTGATTATTTATCATTAAGAAATATGAAACCAAATACAAATTACTTTGTAAGACTTTGAACATATATTTTCATTTTCTAAGAGTTGGTCTTATCATTTAATTAAATACATTTAGTTAAATCCATTTAGTTATGGATCATTCTTTCTGTAATACTAGTACTGGTTAATACTGCTATTGGAGAATCTAAACCCCATATATCTTTTAGGAATTAAAAAGAATGACTTTAATAGCTTGCAGTGGGTCTTTAAGTAACTTACAATGGAACCATTCCTCTATAATATACCATCCCAGAATATATCTATATGTAAACTTATATGATGTTTATAATTTGTATAATTATATACAATATATATACAAATATGTTCAATAGTAATTTGAATATATATTCAAATATATGAATGAAATTATAATTATATAATTATTACTAGTCATAATGCACCATGTACATCAGAATGATGATACATCTAAGTTGAGATGTGTTTAAGAAAACATTTTGCAAGCATTTGTGTCTGGTACTATATTAAGAAAGGAAACTAACATCAATGTTTCTCCATCCCCATTTTAACTTGTTAAATAACCATTTGAATAAGCAGATTTGCAAAAAAAACTAATAAAAGATAACATTAAGATGACCTGTTGGAACTGAGGAAGATAAATATTTTCTAAATACTCAGTCTTTTCTCAAATTTGCCAAATAAATTTTAGAACTTCAGTCAAACGAAACAAGCTATCTAGGTGACTCAGAATCAAGTAATGATTTAAAAACTGTTTTTCATTCATCCCCATAACATAAAACACATTATTAACCTATTATTCATAGAATCTTACACCTGTTGCTCAATGTAAATTGACTGTCTTGCTAAATTAATTATTTAAGCAAATTTTAATTTTTATTAGAGACATAAAGAGTGATTAGTTTGGGAACTGATATGACACCTGATACAAGTCTATTCCCGCAGCAAAATGATACCAGTTTTGAAAGAAACAAGGGCAGACAAAAGGGTTGTATGTAGGAAAGCAGATATCTCCTATTTCCTAGAGCCTAGCCCATATCCAAAGTATCTGGAAGTCATGCTGCTTGAATTAACATGTTTTTAAAGATAATTATTCTCAGGTCTTACTCTCAGAGTTTCCACTAAGCTAGAAAAAACTAGCAAGTACAAATATATAAAGCAAATAGGAGATCCTCTATCTTCTCAGCATTATGTCTGTCCAAAGCCACAAATATCACTTGCTCTATTTTTCTGCCAGATTTACTAGCAGATTTGTCTTGGGTAAGCTGTAGAGAATATTTTCCTTTGTATTTTTTAGTAATTGACAGTCTACTTTTTAGAGTTTTGGCCCTGCTTCTTAGAAAATAAAATAACCACCTACAATGTAAGCATTATACCTTCCATTAACTATTTTCCAGACTTTGTTCTTAAGGAATCCATGACACTACTTTAAAAAACAAAAAGGAAAAATGAGTTACAAAGAAAGAGGAAATCTAGCATCTATAAACTATCCAAAGCATTTAATGCAGTTTTACAAACATGATTTCTTTAACAATTACAGGGTATGGATACATGACTTTTTTGCTTATTTGCAGTGAATAAACTAATCCTCAGAAATCTGGTTATTTTTCAAAAATTTTCAAACCTGGTAAATTATTACCTAAATAACATACGTTTTCAATTCTTAAAACTATTAATCAATAAAAATAATCAATTTTGGGGATATGTTAATTCTATTAGTATGCAAGCTCATGTGAGTGATATAACTCTTTAGCTCTAGAGCCCTAGAGTATAAGCTCTTCTCTGAATTGTATAAAAACTTTGTTTTTTCAAAATATTCATAAAAACTTGGGCAACAATTTCTCTGTCAGAATTATGACATCAATTGGGCAATATTCAATAACATTTAGTGATGAAATGATAACACAATGATAGAAAACTAAATTTTATGGGATATCATATTTTAGAATTTTCTCAGAAATAATTTTGCTTCATATATATGAATAAATATGTACATATTGACAAAGTCACAATGTAAAATAAAATTTTAATATACTCTGAGAAATACCAGTATTTGAAAGTAAATAGTCTCACTAATGATGAGATAGCTATTTACAGGAAGTTATCTCAGAGAAAAGCTAGAAGGTCATTGAAGAAAGGGCTTTATAAGAAAAGCTTGGGCTGGAGCAATAGTCCAGCAGGTAAGGCATTTGCCTCACATGCGGCTGGACCCGGGTTCGATCCCCAGCATCCCATATGCTCTCCCGAGCACTGCCAGGAGTAATTCCTGAGTGCAGAACCAGGAGTAACCCCTGAGCATTGCTGGGTGCTACCCAAAAAGCAAAAAAAAGAAGAAAAGAAAAGCTTGTCAAGATTTATAGTTCCATACATTATGTTGAATAGATGTTCTCAGATTTCAATGACAATACTAGCTGAAACATATAGGTTAAAATAACTTTAGTAGGGCCGGGCGATAGCCCAGCGGGTAGGGTGTATGTCTTGCGTGCCCAGACGACCTGGGTCCGATCACTGGCATCCCCATATGGTCCCCCAAGCACCGCCAGGAGTAACCCCCTGAGCATTGCCTGGTGTGACCCAAAAGCAAAATAAATAATAAAGTGTTTTTTTTAAAAAAAATAATAACTTTAGTAGCACCCAGAGGCGAAATCAACAGATACCCAATGCTAATAAACTAGGTTTCAGATAAACCTCCTATAATATTTCAAGCTGTCCATCTTTATTTATTTATTCATTTGTTTTGTTTTAGAAGTCCTTGTGGCAGTGCTCAGGGTTTACTCTATACTCTGCTGGGAGCTTACTTCAGGCTTTGTTCTCAAGGATTGCTCCTGGTGGTTCTTATCGGACCAGATGTTGTGGATGAGCCCCAGGTCAACTTTGCAAACATGGCAAACATTCCCACCCACTGTACTATCGCTTGGGCCCCAACCCACAGTCATTCTTTCTGTGCTATAGCAGCACTGATTTCTTTTAAATCATGCATGATCCAAAATGGATGAAGCACTTCTCATTTTCCTTCTCTTGAAGGTTATACTCATCATTTATTCAGAAATCGCTAAGATATATGCTTTTTTATTTTCCTTGCTTTTTCAGGGGAAAATGTCTGCTACAATTTCTCTCCCCATTTGGATCACATAAGGGTGACTGATAATAGATAACAAGCTTCACTTCTTTCTTGGCTGTGAAATTCTTGCCTATGTAAGAGGCCAAGTCAAAGTTAATGAGCTTATTATATGGAATAAATACCAGTGCTCTTGGCCAGCCATTCAGAATATTGTTATAGCCAGAGACTATTACAGATTAAGAAGAAACATTCAATGAAATCTGATGTCTTCTAAGTTCTAAGAGTTTGCTTTTTTTGTTTAAAGTCAGACAACCATTTGTTGCACCTGATGGGGAGTTACTCATAACAAATGTCTATTTTTTATGCAATGATTAAAGACCAATTCAAAATAAATTTATATATTTATCTTTTCCTATCTTATAATAATCCCATATTATGATGGAAATAAAATATTATCTCCATATTTTAAATGAAAAAAAAGACTCCTATATTTAAATGCAATATCCAAAAGCACACAAGTTGGCTGAAAATCAGGAACTAAGCATTACCACTAACTCCCAATCTTGCAAACTGCAATACCCTAATTAATTTCACCTTCTAATATGTTCCTTTCATATCTTTAGCTGACCTGTCTCATGAAAGTATTTTTTAAAGGAAAAGGAAATGGAAGGTGGGGTGATTATTCACACATCTGCTTGAATGCAGTTAATTCATTGGTTCATAATATGAAGAGGTCCAGAGGAAATGTGTCTATTTATGTAACCGTCACATATGCTGGGAAAATGTATGTGGTTGAAATACAGATACATCGGTTTCCAATTCTAATATTGGTTTAAGTAAATTATATGTTAGATCCCAGCCAACAAATATATCCGTTACGGTTACTTCTCTAATTTGGTTAAAGGGACCCTGGATTTATTCAGCAGTGCATGTATATCAGGTTATGTAATTGTAGCTAAGGTTCATTCATATAACTTAATTGGATGCATGGGTTGGGATGAAAAAATCAAGTGAGAGCTCTAGCTTTGATTATAAGCATATCTGCTCCAGTATCAGTTTCTGCAAAGGCGAATACGTGTTGGCTTCGCTTTTAATACATGCTTGTTCAAAAGAAACTGTGCACTGGCTTATTTTACTTTGAAGGTCTCTCATTAAAATATATTGTTTGTCTAAGTACCAGTTTAGTTCACTTTATTTAATTATCCAGGAGTATTTTGAGGCCCTGAATATATAATCGTATACATTGAAAAAAATAGTTGATTGTGTTATGTTTCAAAGAAAATAGATTCATTTCTGTGAAAACTCTTGGAACTTTTGAAAACTAGTACTGATTCCAAGTCCATGTACTTGTCTCCAGATTTGGCTTGGAGGTATGACTCATTTTCATTCCAAGGAAAGAACTCTTTTAGGAAAAAAAAGCATTCTTTGCTGAGCAATAATGTTCTTCTACAGTGATTGCTATATCTTCTAACCAAATGAAAGCCTAGGGAAAGTGGGAATTATTTTTTAATGAACCACCATGAGTTACACAATTATAAAGTTGTTAGTGATCTAAGCTTAAGTTCTACAATGTTTCAACACCCATCTTTCCACCACTGTCCCACGAATGACCCCATCCCCTCCTCCCTCCAGCCTGCCTCTCAATCTAGGGTTGAAACTTTTTCTTCTTTGTGTGTGTGTGTGTTCTCTCTCCTTTTGGGAATTATGGTCTACAATGCAAGACTGAGAGATTATTATGTTTGTTATTTTACTTACCTACCTTTTAGTGTGAGTTTTTATCTAGAGTGATAATTTCCAACTATCACTGTCATAGAGTCCCTTTCTATCCCAACTACCTTTATGATCATTAGCATTCTCAATGAGACTTTGCCTTGTTTACTAGATTATCTTTGGGGATGAAGTTTACATGTTACAATCTAGCAGACATGTAAGCACTTACATGTCTTCAACTTCCTGCTCTTTATTCAGCATGACTATGTCCACTAACAATGGAGAGTGTAGGAATGACTGGGTGAATATACACTGATCTAAAAATACATTCAGGAGCAATATTGGCATTTGAGATTTATGACACTATTGGAAGGAACAGAACTCTCAAAAAACATTAGTGGCCTTGAGGAGGAAGCTGGGCTATGCAAGTAGAATATATAGTTTCTGGAATCAGTAGAGACAGATAATCCTAAGTAGAGAGTTCTACTGGACAGCATATGGATGAGTTGAGTTTGAGACTTGGTCTCAAGTCTGATTTGAAACAGACTTGGTTAGAAAGATTAGTCTAGGGGTTGAATAGCGAAGCATAGTACTATTGATCAAATCTATATTATATGTCCAGACCTAGACTGATGGCAAGGACTTTGAGCCTTAACTCAGCGATATATCACAGCCAATTCTCAGTCCCTAAGTGTCCCATGGATGTCTTTGAATCTGTCACCACATTATCTCCTTTCTAAAGAAACTACTGGGTTATGAAATTTTGGCACAATGCCTACTAACATAAATAGGGTTGATAAGTTAAACTTTATCATAGGTCTTACTTCTCTCAATAACCCTGCAGTCTAGATTATGGTTCACATTAAGCATTTTTTAAAAGTACTCAGGCTAAAAATAATAAATAATTTGTTCACATCTATTCAAATGGTACATAGTACCTTTGTGATCCCAAACCCTCCTTGGTCTAAATAATAGACTATTCTGACACTTCAACAGTCAGGATCTAGGAGACATAAGAGTAACAGCAAGTCCACTGTGGAGCAGAAACAGAGTTCCCAGTAAGCCCAGTATTTCTGGGATTAGCTGAACTAATGATTGGTTTATATCAGTGGTTTTGCTTGGCCCATTTCTTATTCCTGGAGACAAATTGATTTAACTGAAGGTACAAGAGAACATTTTGGAGAAGGAAGCCCAGATCACTGAATCTAAATCATGGTAGATACTCTCCCTATAGCTTTTCTTTTCTATTCTTTTCTCATTTTCTTTTTCTTACATTAATATCCCTTTGCTTCAGTTCTGAACTTCAAACCATAAGGCCAATAACAGTGAGACAAAGAGCTCTATACCCTGACCATCAGTAAAGAAAGAGCCTTCTCACAAATTATCCTTGGTGCCAGAAACTTACCATAAAATATTCATTGCTTTTGATCCTGAAGTATTTTTTAGTCCGAATAAATGTCTTCTATTAAAATGAAAATGTCCCTTTTGGGGAATGAGAACCTTTTAAGCCATTATCAGCTAAACTCATAGTGGAGAGTTGGTTTATAAAAATTTAGATCAGAAAAAAATATTAGGGAACTGAAGGACACTATGTTTCAGAAAAAATAAAGGGAAAAATTCACGTGGAGAGAGTAGCACAAGCATAAAAGGGGTTATTGAAGGACAGTACGTCCCTGAAGTCCGGTGATTACTTTGTATCTCACGCCTAACCCTCTTTACCTCTCTCCTCTGCTCCTCTTGCAGTTCTCAAGCAAAATATCATTGCCCTTTAGCCCCAATCCCTTAAAACACAATTGTTGAACAAGAGTAAGAAACACTCTAGCAGTGGAGGTAAGTTCCTAAATTCCTAACTGTGGAGGGGTTACAGAAAATCTGGACAATAAATCAAAATACTGGTAGCGATGACTGATAGATATTCACAATGATCACAACTTCACTTACAAGTGAGTTATTCTATTTCATTATCTATCTATCTATCTATCTATCTATCTATCTATCTATCTATCTATCTACTATCTATCTATCTACTATCTATCTATCTATCTATCTATCTATCTATCTATCCATCTATCTATCTATCTATCTATCTATCTATCTATCTATCTATCTATCTATCTATCTATCTGTCTGTCTCTCTGTCTGTCTGTCTTTCTATCTATCTATCTCTCTATTTTTGCTTTTTTTGAGTCACACTCAGTGACGCTCAGAGGTTACTCACGGCTGCGCACTCAGGAATTCACTCTAGGCAGTGCTCGGAGGACCATATGGGGTGCCATGGATTGAACCCAGGTCAGCGCATGCAAGACAAATGCTCTACCCACTGTGCCCCCACAAATGAGTTATTTTAAATTAAAAATGATGAAACTGAGACATGAGAAACGAAAAAAAATTGAACAATGTATTGTAAAATGTGACAGAATTAGATTTCTAGAATTCAAATTTGGTAACTACGAACTATGATGATACCTTTTAAATTTAGATATAGTGGTGGGCTGGAAAAGAGAATGGATAATTGTTTATATTCCATAAGGACATTATATATAGGCACAGCATAGAGATTGTGGGAAATATAGCATGTATATATCCCAACTCCTCTAGAAATGGTTGCTGCCTTTTTTAATGGAGGGTATTATCCCTTTATTCTACATGGAAAATAAAGCCATGTGATCACAGATTTTAATAGCACCACCATGCAAAATCTACACTGCTCGACTGCTAGTAAGTTATTAATGGGTTCTCCTGAGAATCCCATAGCCACTTCAACTTGAAATTTAAGGTTTTGCCATAATATGTTCAACTGACAAATAAGAATGACGAACATCCTTGAGTCATTCCTGAGTCAGTTCCTTGCTGAAAAGAGGCGCTCTTTCTACTAGCTTACGTCCAACACGGCAGAAGGTGCATGCATGGGTGAAGCGTCCAGTGCTTCTTATTCCATATGAATTAGTCATACCAGACACAGTTCTGTCACTACTGACTCAATTCCAATTCAAAGGTCAATTCTCCCATCAGCTATTCACCAATTCTTGAATCAATTTCCATACCCTCTTTCAAAATCAATGGGCATGGAATGCCAAATATTCAAGGGAAAATGAGCAAGCACAGAAGTATCAGGCTACCTGGGATTCCAAAGCAATGGAAATTCCTCCTTGATGGACATTTTTAACAAACTTTGCATAAAGGGCAAGACCCTTCTATAATAGTGTCTGAGAGACACTGCATCTGGATCCTGGGCTTGGGTGCCCCACTCAGAGTGCCAGGTAAAAAAGCCTATTAGGCCAGAATTAAGGATATGTAACCAAATGCATAGAATTTCTTCCCACCATCTATTAAAATCAGAGCAATTAGGAGTGACAAAGTATTGCAGAGTAATTTAATGCAAACACTTGCTGAACAATTTATGCTCCAGAGTTTGCATAATCCCAAGGGACTTGTCTGTCTGGAAGGTTTGAAATATTCTATTGTCAGATATTCTAAATGCCAAATCTTAACCTTGGAGATATGCTTTCTGGAATGTTCTCATTTTCTGAGCATCACAGCCCTTGGATACTAAAGCTTCTGTACAAAGATCTGATAAAATCTTCACTAAAAATGGAATGCATGTGGAGTTAAGGTGCGGTTGACCTGCTATTAAGTCTGCCTTTCAATAACACTATACCCAATCTCTCTGTCCCACCTAAACTGTCAAAGCATCAAGCATATATTCTCAAATGTCACACTTGTGTCTTTAAGACCTGCTCAGTGTCTGACAGAAAGCATATGCCCAACCTTTTGGGGAAAAAGATAATACAAGTTGTCTATCACCTTGGATTTTTATAGAGATTTAATTAAACAAGAAAATAAAGCACTTGGTTAAGTATCAGCACTTAAATGTTGGGTAATACTTATCTTTAGTATCTCTAGAATTCTAGTAATACCTCATGATAATGGCTAGATTTTCAGTCAGTAATAAGCAGGATTATATTAAATCTAACTTTCCTCATGCAAGGATCTTTATAGTTTTCTTTATGCCTTAAGGGCAGACAACTCTCAAATATTTTGGACATGCATTAAAATACACTACAAGTAAATATACTTTCTCTGTAACAAGATGTTAAATTATTTTCTAAACAAGTATATGAAAACCAAGTCTAACATGCAACAGTATTTACTAGAAACATTTCTACTTACTAGAAACTAGAAACATTCTTGGTTCTGGGATTTACTAGAAACATAGAGTTCTTGATTCTAGATCTAAATATCACTTGTATCACTTGTATCCCTAGTCTTCCGTTGTTCATCGATTTGCTTGAGCAGGCGCCAGTAACACTCCTATTGGTCCCTGTGGCATCGTTAGTGTAGCCCCAAAGGCATCTGCTCATTCCAGAACACGTAAGAGCTTCAGACCATTCCTTCAGGTCATGGGAATGAGGTCTATAATTGTTACTGGTTTTTTGGCTATCAAATCCGACATGGTAGCTTGCCAGGCTCTGCCGGGCAATATAAATAATAAAGAATAATAAAATAATAAATATATAAATAATAAAGAATGATATTTGTCATTAGTGCTTATATCTCAAACCATCTAAGCAGGAAGTTATGTTTGCAACTAAGAGGCTAAAATCTTGTAGTTCTCCGTCTTATATAGCATCATTTTTTCATTTGAAATCTTGTATTTATAAAGCATAGTGTCTAAATTAACCAATATTCTTTTTAAAAAATTTATTATACCACCATGCAATACACAATTATAAAAACCAAGATTCTTTAGAATTAAAATGGGTATACTTCTAAATGCTCAAGAAAATTCAAGGCGATAGTGATTTCTGTGTAAAAATTTGTAGTACACAATCAATTCTTTAATAGTGCATTTTTTTGTGCAACTTTAGTAAGATCTCATGACCATTACGAATACATATCTGTGAGCCATCAATCACTCCATAAACACATGTAATGAATTTTAACACTAACACCTGGAAAAAAAATCTTTCCTGAGATGATTTCTATTCAGCATATTTTCTACTTTACATTCAGTTTATGGTAAATATAGTTAGAATAGCTTGAAGGAAAGAGATATTGGTTATCTAAATCTACTTTAGCTTAAGGTAATGTTCCACAACACTTTCATTTTAAATCTTATTTCAAATATATTTGTATGTTTTCATTCATTCAGAATGACCATACCACCCAATAAAATCTTAGAATTACTTATATGATGGTTGCCAGTCTATTGTTAAGAGTCCCTCCTATTTTTCATACTTTTTTGGAAATATACAGTTCAGGACACCTAACATGGATGAGAAATTCCAAGATTTACTTACACAAATCCAGAAATAGTGTATACAATAATTTCATTGATAATTTAAAAAAGTACCTGGATTCACTTTGATACCACTTCCAGGTGAGGCACAATCGTGAAGGCAAGAATTTGGGGCCCCGTCTGCGCTAAGCATAGAAGATCAGAAGATTCTAAGGGGTGCTTGATTTTCCAGAACACCAAAAAATGCCATCAGAGCACATGCATCCAGATATCTCTCTCTCCAGTTCTCATTCTGATAATTAACAGAAACAGTTTAATGCCCTTGCTATGACTTCAAAGTACAGGAACAAGTCCTTTAATCCACAAGTATCACATTAGCAGAAATCTGAGCCCCAAAGAAGGAGATTGTATCCATTTGGTTTACATTTCCAACCTCATGACCGTCTTATTCAGCTCTTCAAATTTTCAGCAAAGTTATCCAACAGGTGTCGAAAAGTGGATGAATTTCATTAGTGTGTTGATTTTGGAAAGGGGATGGTAGAAGTCAGAGGAAAGATTTGGAACTGAACCTTGCTAACTCAATACAAATGCTGAATGTTTGCTTTATATTACCATTCCTAGGATCTTATCATGGTTCATAAAGAGATTGACAGCTCCATTATCTCTGTAAGATGCCTGTGTATAATTCCTATTGAGTGTGAGGCAGGTCTTGCAGCAACACAGAATTTCAGCCCCTCCTAGCCTTTTTTGTATTGCTCTGAAGAATGATGTTAAAACAAGCTTTCAAATAAAAACTATAAAGTGTTAAGTCCATCCATTTCAAGATTAGGTAAATGGTTCTCAATATAGATTCAGGATCTTTAAGCTAGGAAGAGATTTGGAAGCAATTAAGTGTTAGAAAACTTTGATTTATATATATGGGCATCTAAAGTGGCAGAGGGGCATCATATAAAAATATATATATGTGTGTGTGTAGATGTATGTTAAAAGCCATACACAAAAAGGCAGGCAGCATGAAACTACTTCTGTTGATTCTCAAGTATGTAAATATATAAATTATATATGTGTGTATATATCTATACATGTAGAGTATATCTATCCATCTATCAATCTATATCTATATCTATAGCTATATACCATATAGTCCCTGGTCATCTTATTCCTTAATGTAATATAAGCATAATTATTATTATATCATAATAAGGTTTAAGATGCCCAAACATGAATACAAATCAAAATTGCGGTAGGTTTTCTATTTCTAGAAATGCTGGAGCCAAAAATATATGTGGCTCTCTCTTTTGCTTTTTCCATGAAGGTGAGGAGGAGGAGGAAGGAAGAGTGAGAAAGAAAAGGAATGAATGGAGGAATGGAGGAATAAAGAAGAGGAATGGGAAGGGTGGGAGGGAGGGAAAGAAGGAAGGGAAGGAACATAGGCCTTTCCCTGGTCTTTCGTAAAACTATTTATAACTTCAGTATCCCAGCACAGGTGGACATGTCCAGCTTCCAATGAGCCTTTTTCATTTGCCTAGCACCCTCCAGCTCTCTCCACTTTATTTTCCTAATCATTTTCACAATATTTTGCTCATATTAAGTAGAAAGATTTAGAGGTTACTACAAATTGTCTGCCACCCACACAGCATGGGAGCCTAGCGAAGCCCTCACATGTCGTATTTGATGTGCCAAATGGTAGTAACATTATAGACCTCATTCCCATGACTTGATGCCTAAAGGTTTGAAGTGCTTTATGTTACTGGAGCAAGCAGATGCC
>JAJIBD010038498.1:0-16218 GCA_021461705.1 Cryptotis parvus
CCCAGTGGGATCAGTCAGTAACAACTCTAGTCCAGCAGTTATCTCCAAATCACATTACATGTCCAGCCCATCTGATTTTCAATGCCTTGGCAAACGAGACAGCATCCCTGACTCTGGATCATCGACGGAGGTCAGAACCCCGATTCCTTCTCTTCCTTGAGTGAGGCATGATATTCCAAGCATAGATCTTTCGATTCCTCTTTGGGAGACCCGAATAGCATTCTCATCCTGCTTTCATAGGGGCCCAGGTCTCTGAGGCATATGTTAATGCAGAGAGAATGGTGGAGCTCAAAGAGATGTGCCTGGAACCGGAGGTTCTTTGTCCTTTTTAGCTATTTCTTCAATGCTCTTGAAGGCATTCCATGCTGCTCTCTTCCTCCTGCATAGCTCAGGTTTTAGGTCATTCATCACATTGAGTTCTCAACCTAGGTACACATAATGCTGCATTCAGAGTTGTTTTTTCTGTTGAGAGTGAATGGAGCATCTGGAACTAGTTCATTTTTCATGAACATAGTTTTGTTGAGATTGAGCTGTAGACCTATCTTTCTACATTCTAGGTCAAAGTCAGCCAGCATTTGTGCCGCTTGGCTAATGTTTGGTGTTATTAGAACCATATCATCAGCAAAGTGGAAGTGATGTAGTTGCTGACCGTCTATCTTCACTCGCATTTCTTCCCAATCTAATTGCTGCATGACATTCTTGGAGGGTGGCGCTGAAGAGTTTCGGTGAAATGGTATCACCCGGCAGAACCCCTCTTTTGACATCAATGATCACTCTCCCTTGTAGAATGGTGATATCCTGGTGGTGAATCCATAATACAGTTCACGAAGGATCTTGATGTATTGGGTTTGAACACCCTGTTTGGCTAGGGCTTCGATGACCACTTCGGTTTCAACAGAATCAAAGGCTTTCTTTTAAATCAATGAAAGTGAGTCAGAGCGGAATCTTGAACTCCCTACAAACCTCAATGACCTTGTTTACTGTGTGGATACGGTCAACTGTGCTGAATCCTTTTTTGGTAGCCAGCTTGCTCATATGGTTGTCCTTCATCTAATGTTCTACCAATCCTGTTCAGGATGACTCAAGTGAACAGCTTGTAGATGACAGACAACAGGCAGATGGGGCAATAGTTGTCAATGTCGTGGATGTCTCCCTTCTTGAACAGAATACTGTCCTGCTGGTTTTATATTGGGAGGGAACCTTGCATTCAGACACATAGCGCGCAAAGAGCTGAGCCACTGTATTGATGCGTATTGACAGCATATTCTTCAGGTGTTCAGTCTGACTTTGTCTGGGCTGGGTGCTGTTCGCTTCTTTACTGACAAAATGACATGTTGGATTTCAGAATGGAGAATGTTGGAAATGATATATCCATCCTGTAGAATTTGGTATGTGGGCAGGTGGATGTGGCTATCAAAGAGATATGAGTAGAAGTCATGGATAATCTTTTCCATTGATGTGAGAGATCCTTCAGGACGTCAGAGGGAGTCATCTTGGTCTTATAGTTGGCGAAGGCTAGGTGGGCATTGCAAATGCTTTTCCCGGCTTATGCTGCATCGGCCAGTATTTCTGCTTTTCTCCCTCTCTATGAGGTCTTCTTTTATCACTTCTCTGCACTGTTTTGTGAGCTAGGACATTAGTATTTGGTTGCCTGAGGCTCACGCCTTGCCACGCTTTGCAAATGAGTTCGAGAGGTTTTTGAAGAGAGGCGTCCTTTTGTGGCTTCCTCTCTCTCTCTCTCGCACAATCATGGAGGTGCTGAACCAATTGGTTGTATTCTTCATCAATATCATCATTGATGGCATCTTTCCATGTTGCTACAATGGTGCCAAAGAGTTCCCAGTTGGTGGTCATTCTTGGAGTTCTCTTCTTAAACTTTGCAGCCTTTTCTCCCCCATTGTGTGAAGTAGAATTTTGCACAAAAAGAGACAGTGGTCTGATCCTATTTGGAATTTTGGGACAACAGCATCATAGAGCAGGCAAAACAGTCGATTGAATATGATGTGGTCAATTTCATTGTGGAACTGTACACCGGAGATTCCAATGTCCAACATTTAGATTCAGCCTTCTGTAACAGTGAGTTCCCATGAATGGTCTTGGTGGACATGATGAACTCAGATAGTCTCTCACCCTGTTCATTCCATTCTAGGCCATGCGTCCCGATGTGGAGTTTTTCAGCCCATCTTCTTGATTCTTTGTTGGCATTAAAATCAAAAACTATGGTCTTGTAGAAGGTGTGATCTTCTTTATAGAACTCCTCCAGTTCCATGTAGAATTTCTCAATTTCTTCTTCCTTGTATGTGGATTTTGGGTGTGTAGACAACGAAGATAGAAACTGCTGGTAGTGGGTCAAATCTCTTCAAGTGTAATCATCCTATCCAGTTTGTTAGGCATTCGAATGAATCAATGCTCACGGCCAGGTTCGTGTTGACAAGGACAACAACACCACCAATGCCTCTTTCACTGCATGTTCCGAGAAACAATTCTTCTCCAGTGTCAAAAAGTGGAGTGATGCGATTGACACCTTCTCATCTCAGTCAGACCAATGATATCATACTTGATCTTTCACGCTTGCACCATCAACTCCTCGATTTATGCTTCCGGTGCCAACATACGTGCATTGAAAGTACAGACAGTCATTTTAGTCCTTCATTTTGGCAGCCTACTTTGGCCCTGAGATTTTATCAGCCACTCCCTGTTCGTCCTTCTTAGTGCTGCCATATTAAGGGCTCTTTCAGGGTCGGGGAAATAAACATTGTTGTTACTGGTTTTGACATATTGAATATACATTGGACAGCTTGCCAGGCTCTGCCGTGCAGGAGGTATACTCTCAGTAGCTTACTGGGATACTGCAGGAGGTATACTCTCAGTAGCTTACTGGAGCTCTCTGAAAGGGGTGGTTAGAAGATTCTTGGTAACTTGGGGATAACTCCCGAGGCTGCAAAGTGGTCACGCGCGCAACAGGGAGAGCTGGTAGCTACTCTGCCTGGAGTATCTGTACCTGTGGTTCAAGCATTCCTGGATTTGAGATACTTTTTATGAATGGTGGGTCTCTGTAGGCTGGGTCTCTGATGAGCTGGGCTTGAGATTGGCTTAGTCTCTTGGGTGAAGTTCTGACAAAGCTGTGGAGTCTGGATGATGAAAAGTGCTGCCAGCATGGTGTGGGGGTTCCTCTGGGTTCTTCTGAGGCACTATTGGGATGGTGGACTCGGGCCGAAGTTGCTCTTTTGTCCCTGATCCCTCATGATCAGTGGAGTGCAGGGAGTGCAACGGGGAGAGCTGGTAGCTGGTCTGCCTGGTATATCTGCATCTTTTTTAAAACATACCAAATTTTATACTTTAAATGAATAAAATTCCCATTCATAAATGATATTTTATGAAGCTGTTAGTGGAGGAATAGCAATGACATTACCATAGAAAAACAGAATTATTGGAGTTTTCTTAAAAGAAATTTTCAGTAGCTATAAGGGATTGTTTTAGAGTTTATACTAAAAATACTCATCAAAACAAGAAACAAGACATCCCACTACCAGTACTGGAAACTAACTTTGATGTACCAGTAATACATTGGAGAAGGAAATACATGGGTTCCAATAAGGTTCGCTCCTAAAGTCATGAGATTTCTGAAATAGCAACCACCAAGTTTGAAATCATCAGTATCTCATATGGAAAGAGTTGCTGTAACATTAAACATCCCAAAAGAATATGTGACCATAGGTCTTATAATAAGGACTGCATCCTTAGTTCTGAACAGCAAAGCTCAAGACATTTCTGACAGAAACATACTGAAACGTCTTCCTTCTGGGGTCGAGGCTGATCCTACTAGGTAAGATATTGCCCTATGTTGGAACTAAGTAGGAACATCTGACCCTGTTCCTTTCTTAGGAAGGGAAGAAAGAGAGGAAGGAAGGGAAGAAGGGAGGAGGAAGGGATGGAGGGAAGGAGGAAAGACAGAAGAGTATCTTCATTTTTCTAAATCAGGGGCTGGAGTGACAGTCCAGCAGGTAGAGCATTTGTTTTGTATCACGGGTCAACCCAGGTTAGAACCCCGGCATCCCATATGGTTCCCTGAACATCACCAGGAGTAATTCCTAAGTGCAGAGCCAGGAGGAACCCCTGAGCAATGCCAGGTGTGACCCCCAAAAGCAAAAAATAAATAAATAAATAAATAATAGAACTATAAAATCCTACCATCAGAAGCACAAGCAATGGCTGGATACAACACTTTTGACTTCCACTGCCTCTGTCTTCACACTCATAAACTCCAGAGTGAAGCACAATAAACTCTCCGCAGACTGGGGAAATCAACATGCAAGAGCTTACAAATAACTAAGTCTTCCTCCACCTCCAGGTGCTCTTGGCCTATCATTACATACTACAAAGAGATGACTGGGAAAGAACTACAAAGAGATGACTAAAAGAACTATTTTAGAATTTTATTTTAAAGCTCTAGATTAGGTCCTAAATGGAGTTCCATTCTCAAAGATAGAAGATAATGTTGTTGTAGTGGAAATTGGGCTCCCTCGAGTCTCAGCTGAGCCATTTTAGAGTCTCCTCTTATGATCTATATTGTGTTGGTACCCGAGTGCACCTGCAATCCACCTGCCCTGTGGGATCACAATTCTCTCCCTCAGCAGTCCAGGAAAGTACCTGCTCTCTGGTGAAGAGCCATTATGCACCATTCTCACTAGTTGGGTTGCATTTCTTTGAAAATGGAAAGAAAGGACAGAGCGTAAACCACATCCTTTGTACTCTAGTATAAAGACAGTCTGCAACCGAAATCAGGTTTGCACTCCAATTGATGTGGGGAAGAAAGCCTGCCACTATGAGGAATCCCTGCATATTTCTGGTGTCTTCCCTGTCTGTTTTTCTATTTCTCCTGCTAATTCCTCAAGGTAAGACCAATTCTTATTTCTATCATGGACATTTGCAAACTAGAGCAGACCTTCAGTGAACTTTGACAATAGTGGCTAACTGAACAAGAGAGTTTCTCCACCTCTCTCACCGTCTTTCTTGGATTCTAAGTATGTCTGTATTTTAGATAGAAAATCCTCCTTTCTTCTTTACAATTTCCTTACAAAAGATAATTCCACTGCTCATTAGCCAGAAGAGAGAGAGACAGATACAGAATGACTGCATTTATTTGCATGGCATAAATATATATGTACATATTATGATACCAATATCCAAGATCAAGAGAAACATATATCAGGAGGTCTTGTCAAAGGTGGAAATTATCACAAACGTGTGGGTGTCAGAGGTTAGGTAAGACAGAAAATGGAACAGTGTGCTAATAATTGTAGAGGGTACTAATGCCAACCTAGAACTGAGCATTAAATAGAAGCAAAAGGATCACATGACAACCTTTTAATGTATGTTCTGTAATCCATAGTCTGGAAGGGAAGGAAAAGAGAAAGAGAGAGAAAGGGAAAGAAATAAAGAACCTGCCATGGAGGTGGGCTGGGGAAGGGGGAGGGAACCGGGGATGTTGGTGGTGGGAGATGGGCACTGGTGGAGGGACGTGTGCTGGAACACTGTATGACCAAAACCCAAACATGAACTTTTTAATTGTATATCTTTTTATTTGTATATCTCACGGTGGTATAATAAAATACTTAAAAAAAAAGATAATTCCACTGCTCATTGCTGCCATTTTATTGTTTGAAATTTTATCCCAAAAATATAGAGACAGTGAACAAAAATCTCTTTTTTGTTAGGAAAACAGCCTATATCTTTCAGGAAAACACTGGTGGTCACTGAACCTTCCTGATACAGATATAGCTAATTTTAAAAAAGACAAATATAGCCTAGATGCCCCCCCATCATGAATATTTCACATTGTTACTATGATTTCTCTATGTGTGTGTTTCCTCGGAAATAAATGAAAACAATGCAAATGCTACTTTTAGTTTTGAGAAGTGTCGTTTATACTCTGTATTAAGGGGGATTCTTTGGAGGTGCACCGAGTCAGCACACTTTTCATGGGGTAACTCACATGCATCAGGTTGAAATGCTGTTTAAGTCATGACCTTGCCAATTGATGGTAATGGGCCTGGATTTCTCTAGTTTAAAACATTCTATGAATTGAGGATTCTGAGATTTGGGCTAACAAATGTGTAGCCAACATGAGTTTCCCCAAGTCTGTCAACTTTGGGTGGAAATAGTGAGCACAGACCAACAACTGGTCTTAATTTCCAAGGAAATTCTCTGGCTTATGTTGCACCTAAGAAGGAGGAAGGCGGGGGAAGGAAGGAGGAAGGCTGAAGCAGAGCAATAATACAGAGGGTAGGGCACTTGCTTGCACTCAGCCAGCCTGGGTTTGATCCTCAGCATTCCCTTAGGGTCCTCTGAGCCACGCCAGAAGTGATTCCAGAGCACAGAGCCAAAAAGTCAACCCTGAGCACCACCATGTGTGGTGCCAAACAAAAATTTAATAAAATTAAAAGGAAGGAAATATTATGTTTTTAAATATTATTTAAATTTAAATACTATTTAAGGGGCCAGAGCTACCCTACCAGTACAGCAGGTAGGATTTTTTACCTTGCATGTGGCTGACCTGGGTTCAATCGCAGGCATCCTATATGATCCTCTGAGCACCGCCAGGGGCAATTCCTGAGTGCAGAACCAGGAGTAACCCCTGAGCATCTCTGGGTGTGACTCAAAGGCCAAGAAGAAAAAATAAATGAAATATTGCCACACATTTGGAATCAAAGTGTGGGTGTAAAAGCATGGTTTAGTGTGACTGTTCAGGAACGTCCAAACATCTACGCTGTAAAAACAGATATGAAAACATCCAACCAGATCTATTCTTCAAAAGAATCAGTTTGTTCTGCTCTGCTATGTTTCATGTGGGTAGACAGACTGCTGTGGGCCCCTAAAGGAAACAGATACCGCAAAGCAACACTTGATGCTCTGGTATCAGCCGTCTGGTACAGAGTCGTCCCAACCCTGCTGTACATGACCATAATCTGGTGAACTTTTCCAAAATGATGACATCCTTGTCCCAGACCCAGAGATTCTAATTTATTTTCATTATGGGGGTGGGGAGGCAGGGGTGGGTACAACCAAGAATTATGCATTATTCTAAATACTACCCTTCACCCTTCTGGGAATGCTTAGTTTAGAGCAATGTGTACTTTTTCTGAGACTGGTATATGCAAGTGTTCACCAAACACAGACTTTGGGGAAGAGAGAATTCTAGGATAATGATCTTTTGCAGCTCAGAGGATGCCATGATAAACCTTCAGAACCTATTTATACATGACTCCTCCTGCGTCAAGAATAAGGCTGTGGGTAAAATTCTCTTGATTTATCAAAGTTCTGTAAGTTTTCATCATTTGGGGGCACATCTGGATGTGCTCAGGACTTATTCTTGTTCTGCACTCAGAGATCACATTTGGCTGGGGTTGCGGTTAAAGCCTATAATAGGTAGGGGCCAGGGCAAATGCCTCTACCCAGAGTACTATATCTCCAAACCAATTTTCTTATTTCTAGAAGTAAAATTCCCCGTTTACAACTCCCTTATGTACCACAAGAGCCCCTGAGGTCACTCTCTTCCATTTCCTCTCAGTTTCCTCAAACCTTATAAAAGACTTCTATACCTACAGTCTGCACCTTGCTGTGAACTGGGAAATAGGTTAGCTTTAACAATGACAGGAACTATGTTCTATTTAAGGTACCATAAATCTCAGCCAATGGTAATAAGAAATATTTCAGGAGAAACCAATAATTCTCCTGAAATTCTAGAAAGGTCTAGAAAGGTGGAGAACCAAGAGTTTATCACCAAGGTGCCAGATGCTCTCTGCCTGCATGGATGATGAACCTGGTATTTGAGACCAATAATTCTCTAATAATAAGTCTGTGTTCCTGGTTTATCATCTAGGAAAAGTGACTAAAGTCAAAGTTCTTTCCTAAATTATCACAAACGTGTGGGAGTCAGAGGCTAGGTAAGACAGAAAATGGAACAGTGTGCTAACAATTGTCAACAGTACTAATACCAACCTAGAACTGAGCATAAATAGAGGCAAAAAGATCACATGACAACCCTTTAATGTATGTTCTGTAATCCGCAATCTGGAAGGGAAGGAAAAGAGAAAGAGATAGAGAGAAACGGAAAGAAATAAAGAACCTGCCATGGAGGTGGGCTGGGGAGGGGGAGGGAACCAGGGACATTGGTGGTGGGAGATGGGCACTGGTGGAGGGATGGGTACTAGAACACTGTATGACCAAAACCCAAATATTAACATCTTTGTAATTGTATATCTCATCATAAAATAATTTAAAAAAAAAAAGTTCTTTCCTAAATAATATCTGTTCTCTTCTCCTTTCTTATTGGAAAGGGTCTCAGATTAAACCAGGAAGTTCAATCTGGACAATGAAGAGGAACCTTCAGCCTAATAGATGGTATTCCTTCTGTAGAGGAAGAAAGTGCAAAGATCTTAGGGAGTCCAGTGAGATATGACTGACAAAGGCGCTTGCCTGGCATATAGAAGACCCCAGTTTAATCCCTGTCATTGCATATGGCCCCAGAGCACCAACAAGCATAGCATGGAAATCCTTAGGCACCTTCAGGATGGTCTCTGCACACCACAGAGTCCACAAAGCACTGTGGACACATGGGCCCCTGAGCACCACTTTGGAGACAGATAAATAAGTGTCTCAAAGACCAAAAAATTCTGCAGGAGGTCACAGCTAAGAGATGTTAGCTGTCAACATTGGCAACTCCTCCAACCCGTCTACTTCCCCCAGACCGTCACTTAGCCAGAAAGGGTGGGAGGGCACACATGATGCCATAACAGCCCCTCTGTAGCAGCCCAACTGCTGTGGTGCAGACTAACGCACAGCTCTCTTCTCTTTGCAAACCCTAAACTCTGGGGTTGTAGGCTGGGACATGTTTGGGGTCTGATGTTCTTACCTATGCCTCCTCTCCAAGATGGAAAAGCGTGTCTGGTCTTAGAAACCTGACTTCAAGTAGAGTTCTTGGGGTGGGCACTGACATGATTTGCCTTTTTCTTTGGAACAGATTTCTGTGTACAAATCATTGGAGGAAAAGAAGTCATTCCTCACTCAAGGCCTTACATGGTTCTAATTAAAACAAACAAGAAACAAATTTGTGCTGGAGCTTTGATTGACAAGAACTGGGTGCTGACTGCCGCTCATTGTGCTGTGTAAGTGCTTACGTCTAAAATGTGTTTCTGGACACATCTTAATTTGAAAAAATAAAATTTTTTATGTAAATCCCTAAAAAAAGTCAAGGGAGGCCCTTATGTGTCTTCACATCACTTGTTTGGGAACTTGCATTTACTCCAACAGGAAAATAAAACCAGACTAAGTCTCAAAGAACCAGCTCACTGAGAACTCCGTGAGCTTCCACTGTTCTCTGGTGCGATTTCTCTCTTTTCCAATGATAGCATTCCCCCTATCTTGTTTCCTTTTTGGTGACTCCACTATCCAACTGGTTGGTCCCCACTTATGCAGTCTCCCCTGGCCCCGGAGGTCTATTATGTGACTTCATGCCCAGATAAAATTCACCAGGAATGGGAGAGTAAGACTTCCCCTGTGGCGCAGGAATTTGAACACTTGTCCAGTGGGAGAGCCTGCTTGAATGACTTTTTGTGTCCCTCTTGTCCCACCTTTAGGCTTCTCTCTTAACACCATCAAACACTGCTTCTAACCTTCCAGGTTTGCACTTTTCTCTATTTCCTAAATCAACCTTCCATTCCTAGCAGTATAGTTGAAAGCCACTATCATACTGGCTATAACATACATAGTTTTACATGCTGCAACAGAAATGAAAGTAAAACAACTGCAGGTTTAGATTCTCAGTCACTCTGGCCCGTTCCGGTTCTCAGTAGCCACAGGTGGTGAAAGGCTACCCTAATGGACAGTGCAGTGCTGTAGAATATGTCGGAATCCCAGTAGTCTCTGCTGCAAGCACTGTTCCGCCTTCTTTTCATTTTTATTCTTGATTTTGACTTGGGAGGGGGCTG
Source organism: Cryptotis parvus (assembly GCA_021461705.1). Classification (NCBI taxonomy): domain Eukaryota; kingdom Metazoa; phylum Chordata; class Mammalia; order Eulipotyphla; family Soricidae; genus Cryptotis; species Cryptotis parvus. The sequence continues at coordinate 9,990 of JAJIBD010038498.1, forward strand.
TACGCCCAGCAGTGCTTGGGTTTTACTCCTGCACAGTGTTCAGGGATCACTCCTGGCAGCATGCAGGGGACCATAAGTGGTGCCAGGGATTGAATCTGGGTCAGCTGCATACAAGGCAAGTGGCTTGCCCATTGTACTATCTCTCTGGTCCCTGTTCTACCTTCTTGAGACTAACATCAGCTGGTGATATGGAAAAATGGCAGTGTGAATATCTGATTGGCTGGTTGGTAGAGTTCATACTAGGCTGTAAATGGTAATAGATTTAATCATCAGGACATCATGAGTATTGTTATTTTATCAATACAATGAATCTTTAGCTTAGAGCAAAACAATGAAAAGCCTGTGCCCGCTGTATCAGGACTCCATTCTCCCTCATATTCACTTATTTAACACCAGGCAAATAGGATTTTCCACTGGGTCACCTAGTCATGAAAGTTTCTCCATGGTAAAGTAGGTCTATTGCTTTCTTACAAGAAATATTTGTGCTTTACTGTAGAACTACTCGAGCTCTGTTACTTCTGTCTCTAGACTACAAAAACCTTTATCATCCAGTAATCTGTGACCCAATCCTCTCTAAGAGCTAAAGGAGACTGGGACAGCAGCACATACCCACAACAGAGATTCCAAGATTTGGTTTAGTTCTCAGAGAAGTCTCAAACCATTTGCTTTCAAACTAGCATAGCTTGTTACAAATAGCTGATGACATGACAGCACAATGATGATGATGATGATGAAGATGATGATGATGACAACCATGTATTTAAAAGCATCTTTATTCTTATTCTTTTAAAGTATACATTTTATTTTTAAGTATTTATTTTTTTTAATTTTTTATTATACCACAGTGAAACATACAATTACAAAGGTTTCATAATTGGTTCTTGGTAATACAGTATTCCAGCACCCATCCTTCCACCAGTGCCCCATCCCCACAACTAATGTACCCACACCCTCCTGAGCACCCCCAGGCTGCCTCAATAGCAGGTACCCACTTTTTCATCTCTTTCTCTCTCTGCTCTCTCCTCTCTCTGCATCTCTCTCCCTCTTCTTTTACATTGCAGCTAGCCCTGCAGATATTTAGGGCTATCATTTAAGTCTCTTTGTGTATATTCAATGGTGAGTTCTAGTCTGACATTACCATTGCCCACATAAAGTATACATTTTAGAATCTGAGGTGTAGCTCGGTGGTAGACTTCATGGTTCCCATGTATGAGATTTGAAACCTGGACCTGAATAACGGAACAAGTAATGCGTGTTTTCTTTATAAACCACAGACAGCTCTCCACAGGAAGTGTATTTACAAACAGTTTCATAATGAAGCAGATTTTGCATGAACTCCAGCTCCGCTTCTTTCCAGCAATCCCAGTTAACAGTGGTTTGCCTCTTTGCAGAAACAGCAGAAGCCAGGTCATCCCTTGGGGCTCATGCAATGAACCAAAGTGAACCTGGAAGACAGACAAAGCATGTTAAAAGAGGGATCCCATATCCATGCTATGATGGCACACACATGAGGGTGATATTCAGCTTCTACAGGTACCCACCTTCTATTATCTTTCTAGCATTGTGATTGCGTACTTCAAAGTAATAGGACCTCATAAAAATCTGGCCACTTACCTGGAAACCTCCTTTCCGTCACCCTCTATAGCTATAGATTATGTTTACCATTTAAAAGTCCCTGAGCAGATACAGAATGACTGCATTTATTTGCATGGCATAAATATATATGTACATATTATGATACCAATATCCAAGGTCCAAGTGAAACATATATCAGGAGGTCTTGTCAAAGGTGGAAATTATCACAAATGTGTGGGAGTCAGGAGGTTAGGTAAGACAGAAAATGGAACAGGGTGCTAATAATTGTCGAGGGTACTAATGCCAACCTAGAACTGAGCATTAAATAGAGGCAAAAGGATACACATGACAACCTTTTAATGTATGTTCTGTAATCCATAGTCTGGAAGGGAAGGAGAAGAGAAAGAGAGAGAAAAAGGGGAAGAAATAAAGAACCTGCCATGGAGGTGGGCTGGGGAAGGGGGGGGGGGAACCGGGGATGTTGGTGGTGGGGAGATGAGGCACTGGTGGAGGGGCCCGGGTGCTGGAACACTGTATGACCAAAAGCCAAACATGAACTTTTTTAATTGTATATCTTTTATTTGTATATCTCACGTTGGTATAATAAAATACTTAATAAGTAAATAAATAAATAAATAAATAAAGTCCTTGAGAATTTAATTTTAATGAGATTTTTAATTACCTTGTACTATTAACACTTTATGCTCATCTTCTACAGCTGAATGAACAAGCAACAATTGGTAAAACCATTGGTATTCTTCCCTACCAAAAAGTGGAAATGATGTGAAGCCAGACACAAATTGTCGGGAGTTGCAGGCTGGGGACGTACCCATAACAAGTCCCTCCGTCCAAAACTCTCAGAGAAGTCAATGTCACAGTCATAAACAGAAAATCTGCAATGATCCGAGCACTATAACTACAATCCTGTGATTGGGCTCAAACATGATTTTGCCGGAAACCTCAAAGGAGGAAAAGATTCATGCCAAGTAAGTGAAATTTTTTATAAAAAAAGTAAGTGAAATAGGATCCCACCTTTTAGCCTTCTACCTGTAAATTTCAGAAGAGAAAATATAACATCAGGCTTCAACTTGCCATGCATGATATTGGCCTATACAGAACCTAGTGTTTTTTTTTGGTTTGGGGCCACAACCAGCTGTGTTCGGGTTTTTGCTCCTGGTTCTGCCAACTCAGAGAATGCTCTTAGCCAGCTCAAGGAACCATATGGGCTGCCAGGGGACAGAACCCAGGTCAGTTGCATGCAAGGCAAGCACTGTACCTCCTGTACAATCTCTCTGGTTCCACATCCGGTTTTTTTTTAAAGTTTGATCAGCTTATCATCAAAGGGACCAAAGAGAAAGTACAGGGGTTAATATGCATGTCATGCAAACAGCTGACTCAAGTCCAGCACCCCAGGACCCTCCAGACCACAGACATGCGATGGTTCTGCAGGCCCCCTGAGCATTGATGCAGTTACCTGGATAATCCCAGCACCACATTCTTAATGTGGTTCACCACGTTATTCTGAACCACTGTCCCAGTTGGTCAAGTATCACTGGAGGAGCCCCCAGGCCTCCAGAGCACTATTGGGATACATGCTCCTCTCCCCAAAAAAGTTAAATAAATTAATGTTCTCAACTTAAGCTGGTTCATTAGAAATAACAAATCTGCTTCTATTGCTATATTCTATTGACTATATTGTATTGTTTCTTCTATTGCTATATTCTATTCTCTTGACTTTCTTGATCACTTGATCACTTGAATCCCGTTATTCATCGATTTGCTTTCGAGTGGGCGCCAGTAACATTTCCATTGGACCCTATCACATGGCAATGTTGCCAATGGCATCTAGTTGATTCAGGAATATGAAGAGCCTCAAACCGTTCTCTTGACTTTATAACCAGAAATTAAAATACTATTCTTCGTATTAACATATGTAGATCAAAACTAAGTAACATTCAGGAGCTCTGATTAGGGTTCATTTTAGGACCATCACTATCCTTTTTCCTATCAAAGCAATCCCCCCCAAATTCTTTGGCCACGTTCCAAAGGTGTGTTATTGCCAAGCCTGACAGAGGCACTAGGCTAGAGTCCACAGCTTCCCAGAGCTGAGCTCCATCCCAGAAACAAACTCTAGGAAATGAGGTGTGGCGTGTGACTACGTTGCCTCCTGGAGCCCCAGTCAGTACGGATTGCTTACCTCACTGATCCCTAGGAGGCTTTGGGAAGCCCAGGGGTGGTGCTGGCCAGGGGCCACCTGGGCATGCAGGAGTTGTGCAGGTGCACCTCTCCACAATGCCAGCTCCAGCCCGGCAATGGGAAGGTACCTATTCTCTCCCCCTTTCCAGCCAAAATTGACCTCCAGCATGTATAAATTCATGTTTTAATAATACAGACTTCCAAAAGCCGATGCAATGAACAAACCAATCCGACTCCACACCTCAATGCATGTAAATATGCTGATTCTGGAATTTCATTAAAAACATAGGATGCACTAGGCAGCTAGTGAGAAAGAGGAACACTGCAATTTACAGCAAAGTGATGTCTGTCTGTCGTGGGACAGTTAGCTTACAGGTGTGACTACAGGCTTCTAGAAGCACTCTCCAGGTCCCAATGTTCAAAGCAAACATGGAGGAGCAGTGCCTCCAAAGAGCAGTGAAGGGCTATCCCGGTTCTTTGTCTCTAGAAAGACAAATATGTGCTGATGAAACATGAAAATAATATTTTCACTCTTTGAGAAAGAGAGAGAAAAGAGAAAAGAGATAAAAGATCTCTCCATGGAGACAGGCTGGGGGAGAGGCGGGAGTGGAGGACATTGGTGGTGGGAAATAGGCACTGGTGGAGAGGATTGGTGCTGAAACAATGTATTACTGAAACCCAGACATGAACATCTATGTAATTGTATATCTCACGGTGGCATAATAAAATATTAAAAATTTCAAAAAAAATATTTTCACTCTTTTGCCTGAGTATGAGTATTTTCACTCTTTTCACTCTTTGTATGAGTAAAAAAATAGCCATCTGCATAACTGCTTTACCCTTAGAGTTAATAAGTCACTTGAGAAATGACCAAAAAATAGGAAGATTTTCTTCCTAAAGCAGAGATAGAACCTCAAAATTAGTAGTTAAAAAAACAATGTTTTATTTCAACATACATAACTGAACCAAGTAAGCTTATTTTAAAATATTCATAATCATTCTGATGTTTGAATTGCTAATTTTCAGTTAAGCTCTGCATCAAATGGTTGTTTCCATTTGGTTAGTGGTCATGTTTAATACTGGTGCCCACCACTGCTCTTGTTCCTCCCCAGGAGACTCGGAAGCCCTCTGATATGTGGGAATGAATTCAAGGGCATCACTGCCTTTGGCCTGGAAGGGAAATCGCGGAACCCCAGGGAGCCCGGCATCATACTCTTCTCTCCAAAGAAGTACCTCGCCTGGATTATTAAAACAATGAAGGGGGCAGTTTAGATCACTGTATTTCATTTCATTTCATGTCCATTAATCTTATGAATAAAGTCTGTTTATATGATTGCACCCTTTCACTACTCTAACTTTAGTGAAGAGATGAAGCAGATACAGCGACTATGAAAATAAAAGCAAGTGTTGTGGGTAGGTTGAGTGCCTGGGGACCTGGCAAGAGTCTGTACCAGCCCGCATCAAGTGGACACTCCTGCCATCTGGCTGCACCTGAGATCCACTTGACCTGCATGGAGCAAGAACTGGTCCTGACCACAGATTTTTTCTGGGGCCATGGGATTCTTATGCCAGAGCAAGATTTTAAACTGCACAGAAAATCTATCAGTCCCTGTCTCTACTGGGCTTTGTCATTTTGTTCACATAGGAAAGAATTTCCAAAGGACTGGAGAGACAGTATAGTAGATAGGGTGCTTGCCTTGCATGTGGTTGACATGGGCTCAATTCCCAACACCCCATATAATCTTTGGAACCTTGCCAAGACTAAGTCCTGAGCCCACAGTCAGGAGTGAATCCTGAACACTAAACAGGTGCTAGCCTACCCTAAACCTCCCCAAAAATAAAAGAATTTTCAGAAGACAAATAAATATTTTTATTTAGGAAGGATGAGAAAAGAGAGAACAAGAAATAATTCCATAAAGAGCAACTCCACACCCAGAGCTGGGATTTGCAGCTCCAGAATGAGGCGTCCTAGGCTTTGCCTCGGAAGCTGATTGTACAGACCTTTTCCCAGATGCTTTATCCCTGGTCTCTGTGTGTGCATCTTGCTAGGTCATTGCTGAAGACTGAATTCTGGTGGTTTTCTCATTTAGGGATTTTTTCTGAATTGTCCCCTGGTGGGGTCCAGTCATCAGGTTTAGATCAAGACCCCCCTTAAACTGGCATCTCGGACAGATTATAAGTCTGGAATGGGTTATTTAAGCTCTTGGGCATAGACCATGGCAGAGCAGGGATAACGCCTTCTCAGATCACATTTTGATTTTGGTTTTCTGAGAATTTATAGATGGGGCCTCCCACCCTCCCTTCAACCCAATTTCCACCCCTACTGTGGAGAAAGAGAGAGAAAGAAAGAGAGAGAGAGAGAGAGAGAAGAGAGGGAGAGAGAGAGAGAGAGAAGAGAGAGAGAGGGAGAGAGAGAGAGAGAGGAGAGAGAGAGAGAGGGGAGATGGGGAGGGGAGAG
>JAJIBD010038499.1:0-15703 GCA_021461705.1 Cryptotis parvus
CTTTTGGAAGCCAGCTTGCTCACATGGTTGTCCTTCATCTAATGTTCTACCAATCCTGTTCAGGATGACTCAAGTGAACAGCTTGTAGATGACAGACAACAGGCAGATGGGGCAATGGTTGTCAATGTTGTGGATGTCTCCCTTCTTGAACAGAATACTGTCCTGCTGGTTTTATATTGGGAGGGAACCTTGCATTCAGACACGTAGCGCCGTAAAGAGCTGAGCCACTGTATTGATGCGTATTAACAGCATTTTCTTCAGGTGTTCGGTCTGACTTTGTCGGGCTGGGTGCTGTTCGCTTCTTTACTGACAAAATGACATGTTGGATTTCAGAATGGAGAATGTTGGAAATGATATATCCATCCTGTAGAATTTGGTATGTGGCAGGTGGATGTGGCTATCAAAGAGATATGAGTAGAAGTCATGGATAATCTTTTCCATTGATGTGAGAGATCCTTCAGGACATCAGAGGGAGTCATCTTGGTCTTATAGTTGGTGAAGGCCAGGTGGGCATTGCAAATGCTTTTCCCGGCTTATGCTGCATTGGCCAGTATTTCTGCTCTTCTCTCTCTGAGGTCTTCTTTTATCACTTCTCTGCACTGTTTTGTGAGCTAGGACATTAGTATTTGGTTGCCTGAGGCTCACGCCTTGCCACGCGTTTGCAAATGAGTTCGAGAGGTTTTTGAAGAGAGGCGTCCTTTTGTGGCTTCCTCTCTCTCTCTCTCGCACAATCATGGAGGTGCTGAACCAATTGGTTGTATTCTTCGTCGATATCATCATTGATGGCATCTTTCCATGTTGCTACAATGGTGCCAAAGAGTTCCCCAGTTGGTGGTCATTCTTGGAGTTCTCTTCTTAAACTTTGCAGCCTTTTCTCCCCCATTGTGTGAAGTAGAATTTTGCACAAAAAAAGACGGTGGTCTGATCCTATTTGGAATTTTGGGACAATAGCATCATAGAGCAGGCAAAACCGTCGATTGAATATGATGTGGTCAATTTCATTGTGGAACTGTACACCAGGAGATTCCAATGTCCAACATTTGGATTCAGCCTTCTGTAACAGTGAGTTCCCATGAATGGTCTTGGTGGACATGATGAACTCAGATAGTCTCTCACCCTGTTCATTCCATTCTAGGCCATGGGTCCCGATGTGGAGTTTTTCAGCCCATCTTCTTGATCCTATGTTGGCATTAAAATCAAAAACTATGGTCTTGTAGAAGGTGTGATCTTCTTTATAGAACTCCTCCAGTTCCATGTAGAATTTCTCAATTTCTTCTTCCTTGTATGTGGATTTTTGGTGTGTAGACAACGAAGACAGAAACTGCTGGTAGTGGGTCAAATCTCTTCAAGTGTAATCATCCTATCCAGTTTGTTAGGCATTCGAATGAATCAATGCTCACAGCCAGGTTCGTGTTGACAAGGACAACGACACCACCAATGCCTCTTTCACTGCATGTTCCGAGAAACAATTCTTCTCCAGTGTCAAAAATGGAGTGATGCGATTGACACCTTCTCATCTCAGTCAGACCAATGATATCATACTTGATCTTTCACGCTGCACCATCAACTCCCTCGGATTATGCTTCCGGTGCCAACATACGTGCATTGAAAGTACAGACAGTCATTTTAGTCCTTCTTCATTTTGGCAGCCTACTTTGGCCCTGAGATTTTATCAGCCACTCCTTGTTCATCCTTCTTAGTGCTGCCATATTAAGGGCTCTTTCAGGGTTGGGGAAATAAACATTGTTATTACTGGTTTTGACATATCGAATATACATTGGACAGCTTGCCAGGCTTTGCCGTGAAGGAGGTATACTCTCAGTAGCTTACTGGGCTACTGCGGAGGTATACCCTCAGTAGCTTACAGGGCTCTCTGAAAGGGGTGGGTAGAAGATTCTTGGTAACTTGGAGATAACTCCCGAGGCTGCAAAGTGGTCACCGCGCAACAGGGAGAGCTGGTAGCTGCTCTGCCTGGAGTATCTGTGCCTGTGGTTCAAGCATTCCTGGATTTGAAATACTTTTTTTGAATGGTGGGTCTCTGTAGGCTGGGTCTCTGATGAGCTGGGCTTGAGATTGGCTTAGTCTCTTGGGTGAAGTTCTGACAAAGCTGTGGAGTCTGGATGATGAAAAGCACTGCCAGCATGGTGTGGGGGTTCCTCTGGGTTCTTCTGAGGCACTATTGGGATGGTGGACTCGGGCGGAAGTTGCTCTTTTGTCCCTGATCCCTCATGATCAGTGGAGTGCAGGGAGTGCAACGGGGGAGAGCTGGTAGCTGGTCTGCCTGGTATATCTGCATCTTTTTAAAAACATACCAAATTTTATACTTTAAATGAATAAAATTCCCATTCATAAATGATATTTTATGAAAGCTGTTAGTGGAGGAATAGCAATGACATTACCATAGAAAAAACAGAATTATTGGAGTTTTCTTAAAGAAATTTTCAGTAGCTATAAGGGATTGTTTTAGAGTTTATACTAAAAATACTCATCAAAACAAGAAACAAGACATCCCACTACCAGTACTGGAAACTAACTTTGATGTACCAGTAATACATTGGAGAAGGAAATACATGGGTTCCAATAAGGTTCGCTCCTAAAGTCATGAGATTTCTGAAATAGCAACCACCAAGTTTGAAATCATCAGTATCATATATGGAAAGAGTTGCTGTAACATTAAACATCCCAAAAGAATATGTGACCATAGGTCTTATAATAAGGACTGCATCCTTAGTTCTGAACAGCAAAGCTCAAGACATTTCTGACAGAAACATACTGAAACGTCTTCCTTCTGGGGTCGAGGCTGATCCTACTAAGTAAGATATTGCCCTATGTTGGAACTAAGTAGGAACATCTGACCCTGTTCCTTTCTTAGGAAGGGAAGAAAGAGAGGAAGGAAGGGAAGAAGGGAGGAGGAAGGGATGGAGGGAAGGAGGAAAGACAGAAGAGTATCTTCATTTTTTCTAAATCAGGGGCTGGAGTGACAGTCCAGCAGGTAGAGCGGTTGTTTTGTATGCGGTCAACCCAGGTTAGAACCCTGGCATCCCATATGGTTCCCTGAACATCACCAGGGAGTAATTCCTAAGTGCAGAGCCAGGAGGAACCCCTGAACAATGCCATGTGTGACCCCAAAAGCAAAAAATAAATAAATAAAAAAATAGAACTATAAAATCATACCATCAGAAGCACAAGCAATGGCTGAATACAACACTTTTGACTTCCACTGCCTCTATCTTCACACTCATAAACTCCAGAGTGAAGCACAATAAACTCTCCGCAGACTGGGGGGAAATCAACATTCAAGAGCTTACAAATAACTGTCTTCCCTCCACCTCCAGGTGCTCTTGGCCTATCATTACATATTACAAAGAGATGACTGGGAAAGAACTACAAAGAGATGACTAAAAGAACTATTTTAGAATTTTATTTTAAAGCTCTAGATTAGGTCCTAAATGGAGTTCCATTCTCAAAGATAGAAGATAATGTTGTTGTAGTGGAAATTAGGCTCCCCCTCGAGTCTCAGCTGAGCCATTTTTAGAGTCTCCTCTTATGATCTATATTGTGTTGGTACCGAGTGCACCTGCAATCACCTGCCCTGTGGGATCACAATTCTCTCCCTAAGCAGTCCAGGAAAGTACCTGCTCTCTGGTGAAGAGCCATTATGCACCATTCTCACTAGTTGGGTTGCATTTCTTTGAAAATGGAAAGAAAGGACAGAGCGTAAACCACATCCTTTGTACTCTAGTATAAAGACAGTCTGCAACCGAAAGCAGGTTTGCACTCCAATTGATGTGGGGAAGAAAGCCTGCCACTATGAGGAATCCCTGCATATTTCTGGTGTCTTCCCTGTCTGTTTTTCTATTTCTCCTACTAATTCCTCAAGGTAAGACCAATTCTTATTTCTATCATGGACATTTGCAAACTAGAGCAGACCTTCAGTGAACTTTGACAATAGTGGCTAACTGAACAAGAGAGTTTCTCCACCTCTCTCACCGTCTTTCTTGGATTCTAAGTATGCTCTGTATTTTAGATAGAAAATCCTCCTTTCTTCTTTACAATTTCCTTACAAAAGATAATTCCACTGCTCTTTAGCCAGAAGGAGAGAGACAGATACAGAATGACTGCATTTATTTGCATGGCATAAATATATATGTACATATTATGATACCAATATCCAAGGTCAAGAGAAACATATATCAGGAGGTCTTGTCAAAGGTGGAAATTATCACAAACGTGTGGGATTCAGAGGTTAGGTAAGACAGAAAATGGAACAGGGTGCTAATAATTGTAGAGGGTACTAATGCCAACCTAGAACTGAGCATTAAATAGAAGCAAAAGGATACATATGACAACCTTTTAATGTATGTTCTGTAATCCATAGTCTGGAAGGGAAGGAAAAGAGAAAGAGAGAGAAAGGGAAAGAAATAAAAGAACCTGCCATGGAGGTGGGCTGGGAAGGGGGAGGGAACCGGGGATGTTGGTGGTGGGAGATGGGCACTGGTGGAGGGACGGGTGCTGGAACACTGTATGACCAAAACCCAAATATGAACTTTTTTAACTGTATATCTTTTTATTTGTATATCTCACGGTGGTATAATAAAATACTTAAAAAAAAGATAATTCCACTGCTCATTGCTGCCATTTTATTGTTTGAAATTTTATCCCAAAATATAAAGACAGTGAACAAAAATCTCTTTTTTGTTAGGAAAACAGCCTATATCTTTCAGGAAAACACTGGTGGTCACTGAACCTTCCTGATACAGATATAGCTAATTTTAAAAAAGACAAATATAGCCTAGATGCCCCCATCATGAATATTTCAAATTGTTACTATGATTTCTCTATGTGTGTTTCCCGGAAATAAATGAAAACAATGCAAATGCTACTTTTAGTTTTGAGAAGTGTCGCACATACTCTGTATTAAGGGGATTCTTTGGAGGTGCACCGAGTCAGCACACTTTGCATGGGGTAACTCACATGCATCAGGTTGAAATGCTGTTTAAGTCATGACCTTCCCAATTGATGGTAATGGGCCTGGATTTCTCTAGTTTAAAACATTCTATGAATTGAGGATTCTGAGATTTGGGCTAACAAATGTGTAGCCAACATGAGTTTCCCCAAGTCTGTCAACTTTGGGTGGAAATAGTGAGCACAGACCAACAACTGGTCTTAATTTCCAAGGAAATTCTCTGGCTTATGTTGCACCTAAGAAGGAGGAAGGCGGGGGAAGGAAGGAGGAAGGCTGAAGCAGAGCAATAATACAGAGGGTAGGGCACTTGCTTGCACTCAGCCAGCCTGGGTTTGATCCTCAGCATTCCCTTAGGGTCCTCTGAGCCACGCCAGAAGTGATTCCAGAGCACAGAGCCAAAAGTCAACCCTGAGCACCACCATGCGTGGTGCCAAACAAAAAAATTTAATAAAATTAAAAAGGAAGTAAATATTATGTTTTTCAAATATTATTTAAATTTAAATACTATTTAAGGGGCCAGAGCTACCCTACCAGTACAGCAGGTAGGATTTTTGCCTTGCATATGGCTGACCTGGGTTCAATCTCAGGCATCCTATATGATCCTCTGAGCACCGCCAGGGGCAATTCCTGAGTGCAGAACCAGGAGTAACCCCTGAGCATCTCTGGGTGTGACTCAAAGGCCAAGAAGAAAAAATAAATGAAATATTGCCACACATTTGGAATCAAAGTGTGGGTGTAAAAGCATGGTTTAGTGTGACTGTTCAGGAACGTCCAAACCTCTACACTGTAAAAACAGATATGAAAACATCCAACCAGATCTATTCTTCAAAAGAATCAGTTTGTTCTGCTCTGCTATGTTTCATGTGGGTAGACAGACTGCCATGGGCCCCTAAAGGAAACCGATACCGCAAAGCAACACTTGATGCTCTGGTATCAGCCGTCTGGTACAGAGTCGTCCCAACCCTGCTGTACATGACCATAATCTCGGTGAACTTTTCCAAAATGATGACATCCTTGTCCCAGACCCAGAGATTCTAATTTATTTTCATTATTGGGGGGGAAGGGGGGGGTACAACCAAGAATTATGCATTATTCTAAATACTACCCTTCACCCTTCTGGGAATGCTTAGTTTAGAGCAATGTGTACTTTTTCTGAGACTGGTATATGCAAGTGTTCACCAAACACAGACTTTGGGGAAGAGAGAATTCTAGGATAATGATCTTTGCAGCTCAGAGGATGCCATGATAAACCTTCAGAACCTATTTATACATGACTCCTCCTGCGTCAAGAATAAGGCTGTGGGTAAAATTCTCTTGATTTATCAAAGTTCTGTAAGTTTTCATCATTTGGGGGCACATCTGGATGTGCTCAGGACTTATTCTTGTTCTGCACTCAGAGATCACATTTGGCTGGGGTTGCGGTTAAAGCCTATAATAGGTAGGGGCCAGGGCAAATGCTCTACCCAGAGTACTATATCTCCAAACCAATTTTCTTATTTCTAGAAGTAAAATTCCCCGTTTACAACTCCCTTATGTACCACAAGAGCCCCTGAGGTCACTCTCTCTTCCACTTCCTCTCAGTTTCCTCAAACCTTATAAAAGACTTCTATACCTACAGTCTGCACCTTGCTGTGAACTGGGAAATAGGTTAGCTTTAACAATGACAGGAACTATGTCCTATTTAAGGTACCATGAATCTCAGCCAATGATAATAAGAAATATTTCAGGAGAAACCAATAATTCTCCTGAAATTCTAGAAAGGTCTAGAAAGGTGGAGAACCAAGAGTTTATCACCAAGGTGCCAGATGCTCTCTGCCTGCATGGATGATGAACCTGGTATTTGAGACCAATAATTCTCTAATAATGAGTCTCTGTTCTTGGTTTATCATCTAGGAAAAGTGACTAAAGTCAAAGTTCTTTCCTAAATTATCACAAACGTGTGGGAGTCAGAGGCTAGGTAAGACAGAAAATGGAACAGTGTGCTAACAATTGTCAACAGTACTAATACCAACCTAGAACTGAGCAATAAATAGAGGCAAAAAGATACACATGACAACCCTTTAATGTATGTTCTGTAATCCGCAATCTGGAAGGGAAGGAAAAGAGAAAGAGATAGAGAGAAACGGAAAGAAATAAAGAACCTGCCATGGAGGCAGGCTGGGAGAGAGGGAGGGAACCAGGGACATTGGTGGTGGGAGATGGGCACTGGTGGAGGGATGGGTACTAGAACACTGTATGACCAAAACCCAAATATTAACATCTTTGTAATTGTATATCTCATCATAAAATAATTTAAAAAAAAACAAAGTTCTTTCCTAAATAATATCTGTTCTCTTCTCCTTTCTTATTGGAAAGGGTCTCAGATTAAACCAGGAAGTTCAATCTGGACAATGAAGAGGAACCTTCAGCCTAATAGATGGTATTCCTTCTGTAGAGGAAGAAAGTGCAAAGATCTTAGGGAGTCCAGTGAGATATGACTGGCAAAGGCGCTTGCCTGGCATATAGAAGACCCCAGTTTAATCCTGTCATTGCATATGGCCCCAGAGCACCAACAAGCATAGCATGGAAATCCTTAGGCACCTTCAGGATGGTCTGGGCACACCACAGAGTCCACAAAGCACCATGGACACATGGGCCCCTGAGCACCACTTTGGAGACAGATAAATAAGTGTCTCAAAGACCAAAAAATTCTGCAGGAGGTCACAGCTAAGAGATGTTAGCTGTCAACACTTGGCAACTCCTCCAACCCGTCTACTTCCCCCAGACCGTCACTTAGCCAGAAAGGGTGGGGGGGGCACACATGATGCCATAACAGCCCCTCTGTAGCAGCCCAACTGCTGTTGGTGCAGACTAACGCACAGCTCTCTTCTCTTTGCAAACCCTAAACTCTGGGGTTGTAGGCTGGGACATGTTTGGGGTCTGATGTTCTTACCTATGCCTCCTCTCCAAGATGGAAAAGCATGTCTGGTCGTAGAAACCTGGCTTCAAGTAGAGTTCTTGGGGTGGGCACTGACATGATTTGCCTTTTGCTTTGGAACAGATTTCTGTGTACAAATCATCGGAGGAAAAGAAGTCATTCCTCACTCAAGGCCTTACATGGTTCTAATTAAAACAAACAAGAAACAGATTTGTGCTGGAGCTTTGATTGACAAGAACTGGGTGCTGACTGCCGCTCATTGTGCTGTGTAAGTGCTTACATCTAAAAAGTGTTTCTGGACACATCTTAATTTGAAAAAAAATAAAATTTTTTATGTAAATCCCTAAAAAAGTCAAGGGAGGCCCTTATGTGTCTTCACATCACTTGTTTGGGAACTTGCATTTACTCCAACAGGAAAATAAAACCAGACTAAGTCTCAAAGAACCAGCTCACTGAGAACTCCGTGAGCTTCCACTGCTCTCTGGTGCAATTTCTCTCTTTTCCAATGATGGCATTCCCCTATCTTGTTTCCCTTTTGGTGACTCCACTATCCAACTGGTTGGTCCCCCACTTATGCAGCCTCCCCTGGCCCCGGAGGTCTATTATGTGACTTCATGCCCAGATAAAATTCACCAGGAATGGGAGAATAAGACTTCCCTGTGACGCAGGAATTTGAACACTATTGTCCAATGGGAGAGCCTGCTTGAATAACTTTTTGTGTCCCTCTTGTCCCACCTTTAGGCTTCTCTCTCTTAACACCATCAAACACTGCTTCTAACCTTCCAGGTTTGCACTTTTCTCTATTTCCTAAATCAACCTTCCATTCCTAGCAGTATAGTTAGAAAGCCACTATAATACTGGCTATAACATACATAGTTTTACATGCTGCAACAGAAATGAAAGTAAAACAACTGCAGGTTTAGATTCTCAGTCACTCTGGCCCGTTTCTCGGTTCTCAGTAGCCACAGGTGGTGAAAGGCTACCCTAATGGACAGTGCAGTGCTGTAGAATATGCTCGGAATCCCAGTAGTCTCTGCTGCAAGCACTGTTCCGCCTTCTTTTCATTTTTCATTCTTGATTTTGACTTGGGAGGGGGCAGCACGCCCAGCAGTGCTTGGGTTTTACTCCTGCACTGTGTTCAGGGATCACTCCTGGCAGCGTGCAGGGACCATAAGTGGTGCCAGGGATTGAATCTGGGTCAGCTGCATACAAGGCAAGTGGCTTGCCCACTGTACTATCTCTCTGGTCCCTGTTCTACCTTCTTGAGACTAACATCAGCTGGTGATATGGAAAAATGGCAGTGTGAATATCTGATTGGCTGGTTGGTAGAGTTCATACTAGGCTGTAAATGGTAATAGATTTAATCATCAGGACATCATGAGTATTGTTATTTTATCAATAAAATGAATCTTTAGCTTAGAGCAAAACAATGAAAAGCCTGTGCCCGCTGTATCAGGACTCCATTCTCCCTCATATTCACTTATTTAACACCAGGCAAATAGGATTTTCCACTGGGTCACCTAGTCATGAAAGTTTCTCCATGGTAAGTAGGTCTATTGCTTTCTTACAAGAAATATTTGTGCTTTACTGTAGAACTATCGAGCTCTGTTACTTCTGTCTCTAGACTACAAAAAACCTTTATCATCCAGTAATCTGTGACCCAATCCTCTCTAAGAGCTAAAGGAGACTGGGACAGCAGCACATACCCACAACAGAGATTCCAAGATTTGGTTTAGTTCTCAGAGAAGTCTCAAACCATTTGCTTTCAAACTAGCATAGCTTGTTACAAATAGCTGATGACATGACAGCACAATGATGATGATGATGATGAAGATGATGATGATGACAACCATGTATTTAAAAAGCATCTTTATTCTTATTCTTTAAAGTATACATTTTATTTTTTTAAGTATTTATTTTTTTTAATTTTTTATTATACCACAGTGAAACATACAATTACAAAGGTGTTCATAATTGGTTCTTGGTAATACAGTATTCCAGCACCCATCCTTCCACCAGTGCCCCATCCCCACAACTAATGTACCCACACACCCTCCTGAGCACCCCCAGGCTGCCTCAATAGCAGGTACCCACTTTTCATCTCTTTCTCTCTCTGTCTCTCTCTCTCTGCATCTCTCTCCCTCTTCTTTTACACATTGCAGCTAGCCCTGCAGATATTTAGGGCTATCATTTAAGTCTCTTTGTGTATATTCAATGGTGAGTTCTAGTCTGACATTACCTTTGCCCACATAAAGTATACATTTTAGAATCTGAGGTGTAGCTCAGTGGTAGACTTCATGGTTCCCATGTATGAGATTTGAAACCTGGTACCAGAATAACGGAACAAGTGTACGTGTTTTCTTTATAAACCACAGACAGCTCTCCACAGGAAGTGTATTTACAAACAGTTTCATAATGAAGCAGATTTGCATGAACTCCAGCTCCTTCTTTCAGCAATCCCAGTTAACAGTGGTTTTGCCTCTTTACAGAAACAGCAGAAGCCAGGTCATCCTTGGGGCTCATGCAATGAACCAAAGTGAACCTGGAAGACAGACAAAGCATGTTAAAAGAGGGATCCCATATCCATGCTATGATGGACACACACATGAGGGTGATATTCAGCTTCTACAGGTACCCACCTTCTATTATCTTTCTAGCATTGTGATTACGTACTTCAAAGTAATAGGACCTCATAAAATCTGGCCACTTACCCTGGAAACCTCCTTTCCGTCACCTCTATAGCTATAGATTATGTTTACCATTTAAAAAGTCCCTGAGCAGATACAGAATGACTGCATTTATTTGCATGGCATAAATATATATGTACATATTATGATACCAATATCCAAGGTCAAGTGAAACATATATCAGGAGGTCTTGTCAAAGGTGGAAATTATCACAAATGTGTGGGAGTCAGAGGTTAGGTAAGACAGAAAATGGAACAGGGTGCTAATAATTGTCGAGGGTACTAATGCCAACCTAGAACTGAGCATTAAATAGAGGCAAAAGGATACACATGACAACCCTTTTAATGTATGTTCTGTAATCCATAGTCTGGAAGGGAAGGAAAAGAGAAAGAGAGAGAAAGGGAAAGAAATAAAGAACCTGCCATGGAGGTGGGCTGGGGGAAGGGGGGGAGGGAACCGGGGATGTTGGTGGTGGGAGATAGGCACTGGTGGAGGGACGGGTGCTGGAACACTGTATGACCAAAACCCAAACATGAACTTTTTAATTGTATATCTTTTTATTTGTATATCTCACGGTGGTATAATAAAATACTTAAAAAATAAATAAATAAATAAATAAATAAAGTCCTTGAGAATTTAATTTTAATGAGATTTTAATTACCTTGTACTATTAACACTTTATGCTCATCTTCTACAGCTGAATGAACAAGCAACAATTGGTAAAACCATTGGTATTCTTCCCCTACCAAAAAGTGGAAATGATGTGAAGCCAGACACAAATTGTCGAGTTGCAGGCTGGGGACGTACCCATAACAAGTCCCCTCCGTCCAAAACTCTCAGAGAAGTCAATGTCACAGTCATAAACAGAAAAATCTGCAATGATCCGAGCACTATAACTACAATCCTGTGATTGGGCTAAACATGATTTGCGCCGGAAACCTCAAAGGAGGAAAAGATTCATGCCAAGTAAGTGAAATTTTTATAAAAAAGTAAGTGAAATAGGATCCCACCTTTTAGCCTTCTACCTGTAAATTTCGAAGAGAAAATATAACATCAGGCTTCAACTTGTCATGCATGATATTGGCCTATACAGAACCTAGTGTTTTTTTTTGGTTTGGGGCCACAACCAGCTGTGTTCGGGTTTTGCTCCTGGTTCTGCACTCAGAGAATGCTCTTAGCCAGCTCAAGGAACCATATGGGCTGCCAGGGACAGAACCCAGGTCAGTTGCATGCAAGGCAAGCACTGTACCTCCTGTACAATCTCTCTGGTTCCACATCCGGTGTTTTTTTTTAAAGTTTGATCAGCTTATCATCAAAGGGCCAAAGAGAAAGTACAGGGGTTAATATGCATGTCATGCAAACAGCTGACTCAAGTCCAGCACCCCAGGACCCTCCAGACCACAGACAGCGATGGTTCTGCAGGCCCCTGAGCATTGATGCAGTTACCTGGATAATCCCAGCACCACATTCTTAATGTGGTTCACCACGTTATTCTGAACCACTGTCCCAGTTGGTCAAGTATCACTGGAGGAGCCCCCAGGCCTCCAGAGCACTATTGGGATACATGCTCCTCTCCCCAAAAAAAGTTAAATAAATTAATGTTCTCAACTTAAGCTGGTTCATTAGAAATAACAAATCTGCTTCTATTGCTATATTCTATTGACTATATTGTATTGTTTCTTCTATTGCTATATTCTATTCTCTTGACTTTCTTGATCACTTGATCACTTGAATCCCGTTATTCATCGATTTGCTCGAGTGGGCGCCAGTAACATTTCCATTGGACCCTATCACATGGCAATGTAGCCCAATGGCATCTGGTTGATTCAGGAATATGAAGAGCCTCAAACCGTTCTCTTGACTTTATAACCAGAAATTAAAAATACTATTCTTCATATTAACATATGTAGATCAAAACTAAGTAACATTCAGGAGCTCTGATTAGGGTTCATTTAGGACCATCACTATCCTTTTCCTATCAAAGCAATCCCCCCAAATTCTTTGGCCACGTTCCAAGGTGTGTTATTGCCAAGCCTGACAGAGGCACTAGGCTAGAGTCCACAGCTTCCCAGAGCTGGAGCTCCATCCCAGAAACAAACTCTAGGAAATGAGGGTGTGGCGTGTGACTACGTTGCCTCCTGGAGCCCCAGTCAGTACGGATTGCTTACCTCACTGATCCTAGGGAGGCTTTGGGAAGCCCAGGGGTGGTGCTGGCCAGGGGGCCACCTGGGCATGCAGGAGTTGTGCAGGTGCACCTCTCCACAATGCCAGCTCCAGCCCGGCAATGGGAAGGTACCTATTCTCTCCCCTTTCCAGCCAAAATTGACCTCCAGCATGTATAAATTCATGTTTTAATAATACAGACTTCCAAAAAGCCGATGCAATGAACAAAACCAATCCGACTCCACACCTCAATGCATGTAAATATGCTGATTCTGGAATTTCATTAAAAAACATAAGGATGCACTAGGCAGCTAGTGAGAAAGAGGAACACTGCAATTTACAGCAAAGTGATGTCTGTCTGTCGTGGGACAGTTAGCTTACAGGTGTGACTACAGGCTTCCTAGAAGCCTCTCTCCAGGTCCCAATGTTCAAAGCAAACATGGAGGAGCAGTGCCTCCAAAGAGCAGTGAAGGGCTATCCCGGTTCTTTGTCTCTAGAAAGACAAATATGTGCTGATGAAACATGAAAATAATATTTTCACTCTTTGAGAAAGAGAGAGAGAAAGAGAAAAGAGATAAAGATCTCTCCATGGAGACAGGCTGGGGAGAGGGGCGGGAGTGGAGGACATTGGTGGTGGGAAATAGGCACTGGTGGAGGGATTGGTGCTGAAACAATGTATTACTGAAACCCAGACATGAACATCTATGTAATTGTATATCTCACGGTGGCATAATAAAATATTAAAAATTTAAAAAAAATATTTTCACTCTTTGCCTGAGTATGAGTATTTTCACTCTTTTCACTCTTTGTATGAGTAAAAAAATAGCCATCTGCATGTAACTGCTTTACCCTTAGAGTTAATAAGTCACTTGAGAAATGACCAAAAAAATAGGAAGATTTTCTTCCTAAAGCAGAGATAGAACCTCAAAATTAGTAGTTAAAAAAACAATGTTTTATTTCAACATACATAACTGAACCAAGTAAGCTTATTTTAAAATATTCATAATCATTCTGATGTTTGAATTGCTAATTTTCAGTTAAGCTCTGCATCAAATGGTTGTTTCCATTTGGTTAGTGGACATGTTTAATACTGATGCCCACCACTGCTCTTGTTCCTCCCCAGGGAGACTCCGGAAGCCCTCTGATATGTGGGAATGAATTCAAGGGCATCACTGCCTTTGGCCTGGAAGGGAAATGCGGAACCCCCAGGGACCCGGCATCTATACTCTTCTCTCAAAGAAGTACCTCGCCTGGATTATTAAAACAATGAAGGGGGCAGTTTAGATCACTGTATTTCATTTCATTTCATGTCCATTAATCTTATGAATAAAGTCTGTTTATATGATTGCATCCCTTTCACTACTCTAACTTTAGTGAAGAGATGAAGCAGATACAGCGACTATGAAAATAAAGCAAGTGTTGTGGGTAGGTTGAGTGCCTGGGGGACCTGGCAAGAGTCTGTACCAGCCCGCATCAAGTGGACACTCCTGCCATCTGGCTGCACCTGAGATCCACTTGACCTGCATGGAGCAAGAACTGGTCCCTGACCACAGATTTTTCTGGGGGCCATGGGATTCTTATGCCAGAGCAAAGTTTTAAACTGCACAGAAAATCTGTCAGTCCCTGTCTCTACTGGGCTTTGTCATTTTGTTCACATAGGAAAGAATTTCCAAGGACTGGAGAGACAGTATAGCAGATAGGGTACATACCTTGCATGTGGTTGACATGGGCTCAATTCCCAACACCCCATATAATCTTTGGAACCTTGCCAAGACTAAGTCCTGAGCCCACAGTCAGGAGTGAATCCTGAACACTACCAGGTGTAGCCCTACCCAAACCTCCCCCAAAATAAAAGAATTTTCAGAGAAGACAAATAAATATTTTTATTTAGGAAAGATGAGAAAAGAGAGAACAAGAAATAATTCCATAAAGAGCAACTCCACACCCAGAGCTGGGATTTGGCAGCTCCAGAATGAGGCGCCCTAGGCTTTGCCCCAGAAGCTGATTGTACAGACCTTTTCCCAGATGCTTTATCCCTGGTCTCTTGTGTGTGCATCTTGCTAGGTCATTGCTGAAGACTGAATTCTGGTGGTTTTCTCATTTAGGGCCTTTTTTTCTGAATTGTCCCCTGGTGGGGTCCAGTCATCAGGTTTAGATCAAGACCCCTCTTAAACTGGCATCTCGGACTGATTATAAGTCTGGAATGGGT
Source organism: Cryptotis parvus (assembly GCA_021461705.1). Taxonomy (NCBI): domain Eukaryota; kingdom Metazoa; phylum Chordata; class Mammalia; order Eulipotyphla; family Soricidae; genus Cryptotis; species Cryptotis parvus. The sequence continues at coordinate 14,943 of JAJIBD010038499.1, forward strand.
TATTTAAGTCTTGGGCATAGACCATGGCAGAGCAGGATAACGCCTTCTCAGATCACATTTTGATTTATGGTTTTCTGGAAATTTATAGATAGGCCTCCCACCCTCCTTCAACCCAATTTCCACCCCCTACTGATGGAGAAAGAGAGAGAAAGGAAGGGAGGGAGGGAGGGGAGGGAGGGAGAGAGGGAAAGAGAGAAGGGAGAGAGGGGGGAGGGAGGGGAGGGAAAGAGAGAAGGGAGATAGGGGGGGGGGAGGGAGAGAGGGAAAGAGAGAAGGGAGGGAGAGAGGGAGAGAGGAGGGAAAAGAGAGAGGGAGGGAGGGAGGAGAGGGAGGAGGGAGGGAGGGAGGGAGGAGGGAGGGAGGAGGGAGGGAGGGAGGGAGGGAGGGAAGGAGGGAGGGAGAGAGGGAGAAGTGATTATTTTTGCTTGTCTCAATGGGACCCAGCAAGAATAATACTAAAGTTGACTGACTAGACTGTAGGAATAAGTCTGAAGGGCTTATGAAGGGCTCAACAATATCACAGGAAACACAGTCTGGGGCATTTGGATGAAAAGGAAGCAAGTCTTCCCTTCAAAGGCCATTGTTTCACATCACCACCTGCTATTCATATTTATGTGCAAGAACCTGAGTCTGTGGGAGTGTAGAAACAGGAAATACCTTACACTGTTTCCCTAAGGCAGAGGAGAAATTAAAATTACAATGCTAGTTTATTAAAGGGAGCACTTAACATGACAAGAAAAATTATACCACAGATAGTTAAC
>JAJIBD010038500.1:0-22808 GCA_021461705.1 Cryptotis parvus
CTCTCCATGTCCATCCATTTGCAGGTAAATTTCATGACTTTGTTTTTTTCTGACAACTGCATAGTATTCCATTATGTAGATGTACCAAAGTTTCTTTAGTCAGTCTTCTGTTCTTGGGTATTCAGGGTGTTTCCAGATTCTGGCTATCATGAATAGAGCTGTGATGAAAATAGAAGTGCAGATATTGTTTCTGCTGTGTGTTTTTGAGTCTTAGGGTATATTCCTGGAGTCAAATGGGAGCTCAATGTCCAGTTTTTGGAGGAATGTCCATATTGTTTTCCAAAAAGGGCTGGACCATTCGGCACTCCTACAAACAGTGGATGAGAGTCCCTTTCTGCCCACATCCATGCCACGGCTGGTTGTTCTTGCTCTTTTGGATATGTGTCAGTCTCTGTAGTGTGAAATGATACCTCATTGTTGTTTTGATTTGCATCACCTTGATTACTAGTGATGAAGAGCAGTTTTTCATATGCCATTTGGCCATTCAAATTTCTTCATTTTGGAAATTTCTCTTCAGTTCTTTTCTCCATTTTTTGATGGGGTTAGCTGTTTTCTTCTTGTAAAGTAGTACCAGTGCCTGATATATCCTGATTATTAACCCCTAATTAGATGGGTATTGAGTGAATATTCTTTCCCAGTTTGTGGGCTGTCTCTGAATCTTGGTTACCATTTCTTTTTTTTTTTTTTTTTTGGGGTTATTTTCTTTTTTTCTTAATTTTTAAATTTTTTTTATTTTTACAATTACAAAGATATACAATTAAAAAGTTCATATTTGGGTTTTGGTCATACAGTGTTCCAGCACCCATCCCTCCACCAGTGCCCATCTCCCACCACCAACGTCCCCGGTTCCCTCCCTCCTCCCCCAGCCCTCCTCCATGGCAGATTCTTTATTTCTTTCCCTTTTCTCTCTCTTTCTCTTTTCCTTCCCTTCCTGACTATGGATTACAGAACATACATTAAAGGGTTGTCATGTGTATCTTTTTGCCTCTATTTAATGCCTCAGTTCTAGGTTGGCATGAGTACCCTCAACAATTGTTAGCACACGTGTTCCATTTTCTGTCTTACCTAGCCTCTGACTCCCACACATTTGTGATAATTTCCACCTTTGACAAGACCTCCTGATATATGTTTCACTTGACCTTGGATATTGGTATCATAATATGTACATATATATTTATGCTATGCAAATAAATGCAGTCATTCTGTATCTGTCTCTCTCCTTCTGGCTAATTTTGCTCAACATAATCTTCTCCATGTCCATCCATTTATAGGCAAATTTTATAACTTCATTTTTCCTAACCGCTGCATAGTATTCCATTGTGTAGATGTACCAAAGCTTCTTTATCCAGTCGTCGATTTTCGGGCACTCTGGATGCTTCCAGATTCTGGCTATTGTGAATAATGCTGCTATGAACATAAAAGTAGGAATGGTGTTTCCGCTGCGTATTTTTGGTTTGCCAGAGTAGATTCCCAGGAGTGGTATGGCTAGGTCAAATGGGAGTTCAATTTCTAGTCTTTGGAGGAATGTCCATATTGCTTTTCAGAAAAGCTGTACCAGCCTGCATCCCACCAACAATGGATGAATGTCCCCTTTTCCCCACGTCCACGCCAGCACTTGTTCTTGCTCTTTTGAATATGTGCCAGTCTCTGTGGTGTAAAGTGATATCTTATTGTTGTTTTGATTTGCATCTCTCTGATGATTAGTGATGATGAGCATTTTTCCTATGTTTTTTGGCCATTTGAATTTCTTCCTTGCTGAAATTTCTGTTCATTTCTTCTCCCCATTTTTTGATGGGGTTGTTTGTTTTCTTGTTGTAAAGTTCTACCAGTGCCGGATATATCCTGGATTTTAACCCCTTATCAGATGGGTATTGGGTGAATATTCTTTCCCATTCTCTGGACTGCTTTTCTATCTCAGTCACTGTTTCTTTTGAGGTGCAGAAGCTTTTCAGTTTCATGTAGTCCCATATGTTTATCTTTTCTTCTAGTTGCTTTGTTAGTGATGTTTCACCTATAAAGATGCCTTTAACTTCAATGTCGTGGAGGGTTTTTCCTATATTTTCTTCAATGTACTTTATGGATTCAAGTCTGATATTGAGATCTTTAATCCAATTTGATCTGATTTTTTGTGCATGGTGTTAGACACAGGTCCAAATTCATTTTTTTACATGTTGCTGTCCAGTTTTCCCAACACCACTTGTTGAAGAGGCTTTCCTTACTCCATTTTAGACTCTTTGCACCTTTATCAAAGATTAAATGATCATGTGTTTGAGGTTGGGTGTCAGGATACTCAATTCTATTCCATAGGTCCACAGGGCTGTTTTTATTCCAATACCATACTGTTTTAATTACGACTGCCTTATAGTACAGTTTGAAGTTGGGAAAGGTGATGCCTCCCATCTTCTTTTTTCCCGAGGATTGCTTTAGCTATCCATGGGGTCTTATTATTCCATACGAATTTCAGGAGTGTTTGGTCAATTTCTTTGAAGAATGTCATGGGTATTCTTATAGGGACTGCATTGAATCTGTACAGAGCTCTAGGGAATATTGCCATTTTCAAAATGCTGATTCTCCCCATCCATGAGCAGGGAATATGTTTCCATTTCGTTGTGTCCTCTTTTATCTCTTGGAGCAGTGTCTTGTAGTTTTCTTTTGTACAGGTCCTTTACACACTTGGTTAAGTTGATTCCTTGGTATTTGTTTTCCCGAGGCAATATCTTCTTTTGGAAGAAGATGCTGTTCCTGTGAAGGCCTTGGAACGCCTCCAGGATCGTGGCTCTACACTTCTCTCCCTCCAGGTTTGCAACTCTATACTTTTCTCCCTCCTGGATCTTGGCTCTACATTTTTCCCTTTTCTTCTTTTCCAGCTTCCCTAACTTCACTCCAACTTCTACTTGATCTAAAAATCTCCCTTTTCTTTTAAATTTCTCTCACAAAATACCTGAACTGCCCAGCACTGTCTGTGCTTTAAACACCAGCCCAGATCTTCAACATCAAAGAAACTAGTTTTCCTTTCCCACTGTGAAGCAGTCTTTGTCCTGAGAAATAAGAGCAGCAGGCCTGCTTCCAGGATGAACATTGGTGTTCTATTTGGGGAAGGTCACTTTATATCTTTAGAATGCAACAAGAAATAAAAGATTTTATCTTCCAAATAGGCAAGATGTCACATATCATATGCAATCAGGTAAACTTTAAGATAATTCATTTTCGTGGTCTCTGAGACCACGAAAATCTACTATACAAAGGGACTGATACTTAGGAAATCTTTATTAGGTGACCACTGAAGGTATTGCCTTGTTATCCTGCTACATTGGGGTTCCTGATATCCCCTAGCCTTCCACACAGGTGCAGGCCACTTAGCTTCATACTACCTGGAACCCCACAGAATCTATTTGTATGGGGAAAGGTGTTCTTTTCTCTTATTAATCTTTATGAATATGGTTGTATGTTGACTTTCTAACATGCAATTTTGAATATAAACTTGATAGTGTTTTGCTATTTTGGATGCCCCCCGAAAAATGTCATGTGAAAAACATCTAAATTGATTAGATTACAGAAGAAAAGAGAGAGAGAGTAACACAAGGGTTTAGGGAAAAGGAAGCCATTAATAAGCTAGAAAGTTTGCAGTTGGGAAATTTACAAATTCAACCACCTAAAGGGAAATTTAAACCTCAAATATTGTGATTAAATCTATTTTCAGAATCACTTGTATCACTTGCTTCCCGTTCATCATAGATTTGCTGGAGCAGGAACCAGTAACATCTCCATATGTCCTGTTACATGCTAGTAGAGCCCAAGGGCATCTGCTCTCTCAAGAACATACAGAGCCTCAAACCATTCCATCAGGTCATGGGAATGAGGTCTATAATTGTTACTGGTATTTGGCATACCAAATACCACACTGGTAGCTTGCCAGGCTCTGCCATGCGGGTGGGATACTCTTGTCACCTCTGATCTCCTGCATTTATTGATGAACCGTGTGGCCGCTTGCAGCCACATGAGCTGGGCTGTGATCAGCTCTTCTACTAATAGTATTTTTAGCATACTAATTTGTTAATATTACCTGTATTCCTGTACCCAATTCAATAGCAAAAATATTACTACTTTTTCCTCACTCTTCATATTGCAAAACATGGGAATTTTTTATTGGCTTTTTGTCAAGCTGCAAATGCAAGGAAAAGTTGCAAGAGACCCCAGGAAAATTGGCATACTGGTGTCACTGAGAAGCAGCAGTGGGTGACTGCTGTCTCATTGTGGAAAAGAGTAGATGCAAAGCAGTTGATTTCAATAAAGTCCACAAGGGTTCACATTTCCTCCTCCACTTCCAGTTTCTTCTGAAAGAATGTCATGTTTTCATGTCTTACCCAGTGCTCATTAATAAGAGTCGCAAGCTTTGTGACTCAGCTAGCCAGGCAGCTCAAAAGCTCATTCCCACAATTTTACCTGTTTCTATATTTTTCAGGAATGAGTTTCTTTAATTTTTCCTGCTCTTAAAGCAAGAAATAATTCAAGTTCAGATTTTCAAAGATGGGGAAAATATCACCAAATTGCAGGTAAGAATTAACTTCTTTATCTTCATATACTTTGGTTTGCACATGAAACTCATTATATGTATTACTATCTTCTTCTGAAAAGTAGAATTGTTTTAGGTGACATCTCAGTACAAACAAGTTGCTTAGCTTTCTACTAACAACATATTGTCAACATTTTCCACTTCAATTTATGTTTTCTTTTGTTTTAAATATCTTTTTGGTATCTTGTTTTTGATGTACATAATTTAAATAGTGTAGATTGGTAGACTTTTAGATTGTTTTGAATGTTTCTTTCCCATGGATATTTATGCAATTTATGCATTTGTCTAAATTGTCTCTGTGCCCTTGTTTAAGCACTGAGCTTAGGAGGGGTCCATGATAGAGCAGGAGTTTAGGATATTCTTCATATAAAAATTATTAAAAATTCACAATTAAAATTTCCAAATATTCTGTCAAACTGCCTTCTAGAAAAACAACATAAATTTATTCAACAGTCATCAGAAAGCTTGGACATTTTGATGCATTTTATTGGGTTTCATATGTGTTGATGCATTGTTCTGAGGCATGGTATATGGTAAAACGTCCTATCATGGGTACACCATGCCATGTGGAGTTCACCCTGATCCCACAGATTCCACAGTGTAATGTGTGCATCTGACTGTTCTGGAACATTGTTAAGTGCACAGAAGCAAATATTACAATGGTCTGGTTTTGGAGTCATGTTTTTTTTTTTACTTGTAGAGCTCTGCTGATGGAGTTGACCTCACAAGCCTGGGGACTCAGAAGCTGTTAATGAATGCAAACATACACATTCACAACCTATAAAGCAAATTTGCAAAATCACTGATTCTCATCCATTCAACAAAAAATAGTTGCTAACTTCGAGGAACTTTGATAAAGTGAGAGAGAGATGACTTGGTGAACAAGGATATGTTCAGACTGAACGCTGTGAGTCCTATCTTTTGCTGACCACACTTGCTGATAATCCAGAGCTATTTTTCCACCTACTCTCTCTTTCCTCTCTGTCATATGATATTAAGATCTAAAAAATAATTTCTGGCTATGATGAATAGAGCTGCAAATGAATATAGAAGTACAGATAGTGTTTCTGCTGTGTGTTTTTTGGTCTCCAGGGCATATTCCCAGGAGTGGTATTGTTGGGTCAAATTGGAGCTCAATATCTAGCTTTTGGAGGAATGTAAATATTGTTTTCCAAAAGGGCTGGACCAGTCAGCACTCCCACCAACAGTGGATGAAAGTCCCTTTCTCCCCACATCCATGCCAGCACTGGTTTTCTTGCTCTTTTGGAGTCTCTGTGGTGTGAGATAATACCTCATTGTTGTTTTGATTTGCATCTCCCTGATAGATAATATGATGAAGATCACTTTTTTTTTTTTTTTAGTGTAACTATTGGTATTTTAAAATTTTATTTATTTTTTAAATATATGCGCTTTGGGAGACAACCGCTGGACTAGAGCCATTAGCGACTGGATCCCTACAGGATGTTAAAAGATCATGTGGCCGCCTACAAGATGGTCAGACTTCCCTGTCAAGACCCTGAAGGAACCATTTGAGGGGTCTTCATATTCCTGAATCAACCAGATGCCATTGGGCTACGTTGGCAAGTGATAGGGTCCAATGGAAATGTTACTGGCGCCCGCTCAAGCAAATCGATGAATAATGGGATTCAAGTGATCAAGTGATCAAGTGATTATACCACCATGAGATATACAGTTACAAAGATGTTCATAAGATGTTCATATTTGGGTTTCGGTCATACAGTGTTCCAGCACACATCCCTCCACCCATCCCTCCTCCCACTACCAATGTCCCCAATTCCCTCCCCTCCCTAGCTTGCCTCTGTGGCAGGTTCTTAATTTCTTTCTCCTTCTCTCTCTCTCTCTTTCTCTTTTCCTTCCCTTCCACATTGTGGATTACAATAAATACATTAAGAGGTTGTCATGTGTATATTTTTGCCTGTATTTAATGCTCAGTTCTGGGTTGGTATTAGCACTTTCGACAATTATTAGCACACTGTTCCATTCTCTGTCTTACCTAGCCTCTGACTCCAACACGTTTGTGATAATTTCCACCTTTGACAAGACCTCTTGTCCCATGTTTCACCTGACCTTGGATATTGGTATCATAATATGAACATATATATATATATATATATATGTATATTTATGTATCATGCAAATAAATGCAGTCATTCTATATCTGTCTCTCTCTTTCTGGCTAATTTCACTCAACATGATCCTCTCCATGTCCATCCATTTATAGGAAAATTTCATAAGTTCATTTTTTCTGACAGCTGAAACAATCTAAATTCCCTAGAACAGAAGACTGGATAAAGAAACTATGTACTTCTGCACAATGGAATACTATATAGCTGTCAGGAAAGACAAAGTCATGAAATTGACCTGCAAATGGATGGACATGGAGATTATCATGCTGGAGTGAAATTATTCAGATAGAAAAGGACAGATATATAATGACTGCACATATTAATGGGATATAAATATATGCCAGTGTTCTACTAATTGTGGAAAATGATAATGCCAGACTAGAACTCAGCATTAAATATACACAAAGAGATCACATGATAAATCCTAAATGTATGTATGGCAAGCCACAATGTGTAAGAGAAAAGAGAAAGAGAGAAACATAAAGAAACAGAGACAGAGACAGATAGAGAGGAAAAGGAAAAGTGTTTGCAATAGAAGCAGGCTGGGAGATGGAGGGAATGTGGGGACATTGTGGGTGGGAAATGGGCACTGGTGGAGGGATGGGTGCTGGAACACTGTATGACTGAAACCCAATTATTAGCATATTTGTAATTGTATATCTCATCATAGTATAATAAAGAAAAATAATAATTTCTGAAGTCAGAAAATTAAGCACCTAAAACTACTGTGGGCAATCAAATACAGTACATGAACTGCTCTATTAAAAACATCAGGTTAAAAAATCACACGACTACAAATCAAATGATATGCAGTCCCTGATTTCCAAATAATTGATCCTGCTATAGGGTCAAAGTAAAAATATCATGTGAAAAGATATCTAAATCGATTAGATTATGGAGGAAACTATAGAGAAAGCCTATAGAAAGTCCAGATGGTCTTCACACAATGTTAGAAAGTACTAGGAATAAAAAAGTATTTTATTATCTTGGCATGATCCAGAACCTGTTAATATGTTACCTTATTTGTTAAAAAATATTATGCTAATGTAGTTAAGGATTGAAGGATCTTAAGATAGGAGGTTTCTTGAAATATCTAGGTGAGCCCAATGCTCCCAGAGTCCCTATGAAAGGGTGAGAGAATAGAGTAAAAAGACAGCACAGTGGGCTAAGTGCATGCTTTGCTGCTTTGCATACATGAGGTTCTGAAATGTCTCCAAAGCACCACCATGGGCAACTCTGAACATAGAACTAGATATAGCCCCGAGCACCACTGGGTAAACCCAAAACAAAAACAGAGGGACAAAAAGAATACAATAGATGATAAAGAAATGATTTAGGGATATTATTCTACTGACTTTGAAGATGGCGAAGTAACTTACAGATGAAAGTGTGAGAGGCCTCCAGAAAGCAGACAAGAAAGTGGGTTTTTTGTCTAGGTCCTTCAGGAGACAGGAAAGCTGATATGACTTCATCCTGGTGAAAACCATCTCAACCTGCTGATTTCCAGAGTTATGATAATAAACTAATTATTTACATCACTGTTTGTGCTCAGTTGTTATAGCAACAAGAGAGTACAGAGGCCTATACAAAGTTTAATGGAAAGTATTGTAGCTGAACATTGATATATAGGATCCATAGTTTGGATTCCTAAACAGGCAGCTATGAAAAATAAAATTCGAAGAAGAGATCAGCATGGGCAGAGGTTCAAGAGTGAGGAAGCACAGTCTGTTAAAAACACATGGAGAAGCAGGGAGTCTAGAGAATGCAGAGCCTGGAGGTCACCAAACACTGAAAACCTTCTGACCTGTGCTTAGGAGATGCCACCATACCTTCAGAGAGGAAATGGACGTTACCCTTTATGAGAAAATTATTTGGTTCTTGATAGTGAAGAACATGCTGTAAAAGTACTTTGGTCAAGGGAACAGGTTAACAAGGGGAAAAGTAGGTATGGCAAGTGTGAATGGGATAAGAAGAGCCGTAGAGATAGCAAGTAGGAGAAAGGCCAGGCTAAAAGAGGGTCTTGAGCTGAACCAATGATTTCCTTTTGCGAGAAAATATGAAGGAATTTGAGAACGGTAATGTAGTTTATTTGTTTTCCTTGGTCCTCTGACTTACAGAAGGAGTGTGCAGCACCAAGCATGTACGCATTTTAGCTATGTCAGGGGCTGAGCTGCTAAGGGAAATGGATAGTTCTTACAGTGGAGAAAGGAGAGTAACCTTGAAATTTGAGGCTTTGCAGTGTATGTAGCCATATCTCTTATTGTGTTTGGCATTTATAGACTTATATGATTCTGAGGCTAAAATGGCATTATGGGATGGGTGGTATAGAAGCCAACAGAAGCCACACAGTTCATATTCAGGGAATCTGAGTTACAGATGTAACTGTCCATATATGATGTTAGTGCAAAAATGGATTTATTCCTGAACAACATATGGATTCTGGAGAATTTTATGAAACCTTGGCATAGAAAACTTGGATGCTTAAGAACTTAGAGTTTATTGTGCAGTTTTAGTAGATGGATCAATGTTCCTCTCCTACCTGCGTATGACATTACTTACCCTGACCCTCGATGCTCAGTGTAGTGTATGATGCCCTGTCTTGTCCCTCACCTTCCATGTATAATGGCCTGGACTTGTCCCTACACTGGTCTCTGTCTAGTGTATACTTCATAGTCTAAAACCTGTCACTAGAATTTTGTTAGTTGTGTCTCTTGCTGGGACTTGCTCTCTATAACTATCGCTAGACCTTTCTAGCGCTGTCCTCAGTAGTTCCCTGTCCCCTGGGATGTCTTTAGTCTCTGGTCACAGACATATGCACATGGTCTAAATCCCTGCTGTTATTCCTTCCATCTGGGCACATGTAGGTTCAGAGAGAGTATTTCCTAGATGGGGATTTCCTTTTATCTCCTGCCTATTTCCTGACACAGCCATCCCACTATCTGCTTTGACTGGATACCATTACAAAGTATGAGACTTAAAATTATCAATTAATGAGTTTTTCTGGTGCTCCACCTTTCCAGACCACCATATTAATGAAATACACAACCTTGAGCAATTGACTCTGGAGCTTAGCTTCTCACTGTTGTCAGAAGGATATGACAACACCTGATGAGATGCAGTGCAGTTTTGCTAATGGGTCATGAAGAATTTATATTTTGTACCTAGAAAACCTGGCCTGATGAACATGTTTCAATATATAACATTATAAAACTCAAATTATTATAGTAAACAGGTCAAGAAGAAAAATAGAATTTCACATTTGGTCAATAGCACTAACCAAGAGTTTGGATCGAGTGGTAACAAGCAAGAAGTCACCAGGTGGGAGTTTTAACAACAAAAGTGGATTTCCTATATTAGTAGGTTCTTGAGAATTGCATGAAACATTAACATACAAAACTCAGATGAAGTGAATTAGTTTATTATGCAGAAAAGGCAGATGATCCCAGGTCTCTTTCCAGATATCCAGGCCTCTCTGCTACCCGCGGACCATGTCTGGCCCTTTCTTCAGTGTTGCCTGATCCAGCTACAACCCCACTGTCCAGCTTCATTTTACCTGATCCTGTGAGTGAGAGGGAGCTGGCAGAGAAAGTGAGCAAGCCAAGAGAGAGATGAATGGGGGAGATCTGGCAAGAGTGGCCCACCTCCTCCTCCTCCTCCTTCTCCCCCTTCCCCCTCCACCCCCCTCCTCCTCTTCTCCCCTGCCCCTCTCCTCCTCCTCCTCCCTCCTCCTCCTCCTCTCCATTTTCAAATCCAAATCTGTTTTCAACTCAAATTCAAATGCACTCCCAGGCATCCCCTTTCTGATTGGCTACCTGTTGATCATTGGCTAAAGCGGTCTTTGCGTTTCAGTTGTACCACAGTAACCTGGCATTCTCCACCCTAGCTCCATTTGTATTCATCTATCCATCCTTATGCATAAAATGGTACAGAAAGTTATATGTTTCCAACATGAGAAAAAGGTGTTTGAAGGCCAGGGAAGATCTTGCTCAAAGAATTGAGCACATGTCTGAATGCTTGTAGACAAAGACTTGATTCCTGGCACTCATGGTCTTCTGACAGCTTGAATTAGGAGTGAACCCTGAGCACTATAAGGTGTGGTTCACAAACAAAAAATTAACAAATGAAAACCTATAGAGTATTCCTCTTAGAAGTTCATGTTTATATCTAACTGTAATCTACAGATTTAAAGTGATGAACTATGTGAAGCTTCCACTAAGCAAGGATTTTAATCTGTTGCAGAATGAAAAAATATTCTAGTTGTGGCTGTTACCAATGTAGCAGAACAAAAGAAAGGTAATTCATTTCCTATAAGGCAAACCCTGACTCCAAAAATCAAACAGAGCACAAAAGAGGGGAAACTACAGACCTACATCCCTGATGAACATAGATACAAAGATCCTCAACAAAATACTTGATCACCTGATCACTTGATATCCTGTTATTCATCGATCTGCAGCGAGGGCGCCAGTAATATTTCCATTTGACTCTATCATGTGCCAGTGTAGCCCAATGGCACTTCGTTGTTTCAGGAACACTGTGAGCCTAGAAACGCTCGTTCAGGTTCTTGATAAGGAAATCTGACCATCTTGTAGGTGGGCGGCCAAGCGATATTTTGATGTCCCAAGGATCCAATCGGTAACTGCTCCAGTCCAGCTGTCGTCTCCAAATTGCATTATATGACCAGCCCATCTGATTTTTGATGTCCTGGCGAGCGAGACTCGTCCTTGATTTTCGAATAGTGACAGAGGTTGGAACTCGGATTCCTTCTCTCACTTGAGTGTGGCGTGGATATTCCAAGAATAGCTCTTTTGATTCCTCTTTGGGAGACCCGAATCGCATTCTCATCCTGCTTTCATAGGCCCAGGTCTCTGAGGCATATATTAATGCAGGGAGAATGTTGGAGTCAAAGAGATGTGCCTGAGCCAGAGGCTCTTTGTCCTTTTAGCTATTTCTTTGATGTTTTTGAAGGCAGGCCATGCTGCTCTTTTCCTCCCTGTGCAGCTCAGATTTTAGGTCGTTCATCATGTTAATTTCTCGACCTAGTACACGTAGCTGCTGCATTCAGAGATGTTTGTTCAATTGAGAGTGAATGGGGCTTCTGGAACTAGTTCGTTTTTCATGAACATAAGCTTTGTTGAGATTCAGTCATAGACTAAATCCACAAAATACTGGCAAGTAAAATACAAGAATAACCTCAAAAGATCATATACACAAGTAGGATGACCAAAGATGACTTACATATGAAAGTAAATCAACATAATATACCACATCAGTACAAGGAAATATAAAATAATATGATGTCAATATCACATCCCAGCCCAGCTCGTGCGACCGCTAGCGGCCACGTGGTTCATCAATAAATGCTTTATTTCGAGGTGACTACAACAGTATGCCACCTGCATGGCAAGCCTGGCAGGCTGCTCGTGTCACATGATGATATGCCAAATACCAGTAACATTTATATTAGGTCCAGTTCCCTGACCTAATATAATGGTTTGAGGCTCTTTATGTTCCTGGAGCAAGTGGATGCCTTTGGGTTCTATTAGCATGAGACAGGACATATGGAGATATTACTGGTGCCCGCTCTAGCAAATAGATTGATTAATGGGAAGATAGTGATAGTGATAGTGATCATGTCAATAATGCAGAGAAATGACGTAACAAGATTCAGCACCCATTCATGGAAAACTCTCAGTAAAATGGAAGTGAAGGGAATTTTCCCATCATGGATCAATTTACAACAAACACAGAAATCATAAGACAAGGATACCTAATCATAATACTCTGTTGAATACTTGTGTGGTGAGGTAAGGTGGTATGCATGGCACCCTTTATAACACTACTGTGAAAGACATTGCCTAAAGGAGGAAAAATCACCTGTCATAGAGGCAAGAAGTGGGATGGGAGGAAACCTGGGAACATCAGTGGAAAGAAGAGGATGCTTGTGTGAAAGGATTGGTGTTGGAACATTACATGCCTATAATGCAGTCATGAATAACTGCAATTCATGGTAACTCAATAAAATAAAATATATAAACAAAAAGTAAATTATAAGGTAGTCAAGGTCATGGTTTTTATTTTTTATCAGAAATGTTGGAACATCAGCCATTTTCCTGACCTTGAATAACAGGCAGTGGATATGGTAAGATTTAGAGTTCAGACACTAGCAGCACTGTGATTTTGCTCCAGGAAAAGCCTTTCTGTCAGTGAACCGACAGTATGAGTGCTTAGGTTAGTGAGTTCTCACAGTGGTGAGTGCTGAGGGGAAGTAGAGTTCTAGTGTGAGTACTTAGGGCAGTGAGCTCTAAACTTGTTTACATATTAGGGACCATTTAAAAACTCAAGTCCATATTTCCTATCATCCTCCTGGAAGACACAGGTACCTATAGGTTTCAAGGGCTATAGCTGATTCCAAGATGCAGGCAAGTTTGAGAACCACTGAGATAACAAAGGGACCTCTATTTCCAGTTTGTGAGACAAAGGATCAGTTACTTCAAAAAATAGAAAGAAAGAAAAGTAAAAGAAAAGAATGCAGAGAAGAGAAAAGAAGTGAAGAAAGAATAGGAAATAAAATAAAATGGTGAAAGGACAAAGAAAAGAAAAGAAATCAGAATTCATAACCAAGCTGGATCACAGCTTATAGCCCTGGAGCAGTTTGTGAGGCAGGGTACCATCTGGGTCTCCAGAAGATACAGAGGTGGGGCAGAGGGACCCCAGCTCTATCTCCATGGAAGCCTGGTGACTTTAGTTTCGGCTAAATCGCATACCTGGGCTTAAAATCGACTTCTCTAGGGTGGGGCTCTGATGAGTTGGGCTTGAGATCAGCTTCTTTATTGACTGGCCCACTGCAAAGTGCTGAAAGCCCTGTTTGCTTCTGTGTCCCAGCTGAGAAAACAAGGTGAGAGATTAAGTGTCTTTTATCATCTCATGGGCAGATAGTCATACTCAGCTACTGAGCTGTGACCCACCCATGAACTGCTCCTGTGCTATTGGCTGTGATCCAGGAGACACTGACACAAGGAGCAGAGCTGCTGCTGGTTCTTCCTATTCTCAGCTGATCAAAAGCTGTACAGGGGGTGGGGGAGCATTCCAGCCCTGGCCTGCCACCCCAACAGAACCTCAGAAGAAGCCAGAAGAAATCCTTGTACCACAATGGCAGCCATTTTCAACATCTGGACTCCACAGCTCTTCAGAGTCCCACCAGAGAGTCAATATAAATTATTATACATATATAAATTAAACATATATATTTAAAATCAGTAAAACTCTTCAGACTGATTCTGAGAGAAAAATAGAAAACCTAAGTAGACCAATCACAAGTAAGAAATTGGAGCTCTTATTTAAAATATCCCACAAAACAAAGCTCCGATCTTGATGGGTTTGCTAGTGAGTTCTACCAAGCCTTCAATAAACCGTACCACCCAACTCAAGATCTTCCAAAATATTAAAGGAGAGGAATCCTTGGATAAATCCTTTAACAGCCCTATTAAGCCAACATTACTGAGACCATTATCCTGTATGATCTTTTTGATCCAGTGTGTTATAATTTTCTTTATTTTTGCTTTTTGGGTCACACCCAGAAATATTTATGGGGTGCTCCTGAATTAACTTCCAGAGTAATTCCTGAATGCACTCAGGAATTACTCCTGGCAGTTCCTGGGGTCATATGGGATGCCAGGGATTTAACCGGTTCAGTCGCTGCAAGGCAAAAGCCCTACTGGATATACTATCACTCCAGCCCATAAAATTTTCGTGTCTTCAGGTTTCTTCTTGTAGCCTGTTAAGACTTAAAATAACTGTATTGGAGGGGGATTGTGGCTCCCCACTCATGAAAGCCCCAAGGCCCCAGGTTCAAGGGACCTCCTGTGGATACCATAGCCTTAACATTACTTGGGGGCAGGGGTTACTATGAAACAGATGCTGTGGCCTAGCTGGGTCCTCAGCAGTACTCACTGTCTGTTAGGGTCCCCAGCCTGTATCCAGGGCAATACTATTCCCTTGACCTGTCTGGAATAATGAGCAAGGCTAGAGTTTCCTGAAGGTTATTCTTAATGTTTACTTGATTCTCGCGCCTTGCTTTCTATCTGCAGGTACCTCTCCTGGACCTCTCTGTTTCTCTGGCAGTTTCTCCTGCAGGCTGCTCTCTCTTTTGGGCGGTCTGTGCAGGCTCTTCTCCTCAGGGCCTCTCACTTCCAGATGCCTCTCTTCAAGGCTGGTCCTTTCCCAGGTTTCCTTTTCAGGACCTTTTCCTAGGTCCTTTCTGCTCAGGAGCTTTCTCTTTAGGGCTCCTCTCTGGATTCCTTGGCTATGCCCCCTTTCTATTTCCCTAGTTACCTTGTTTCATCTTTTGCTACCATGTGTGTGTGTCTCAATTGCTATCTAATTCTTTGAGTTCCTCCCGTTTCCCTACTGCCTGTGGTCCTTACACTCAGTAACCCTGAATCTCTCTAGCCCTAGCTTTGATGCCAGTCCTTGGTCTCAGGAACCAGGCCTTGTGACTCTGGTGCTGGCCCCTTGGGCGAGGCATCAGGAGCAGCTTCTCTTCCCTAGTGCTAGCCATCCGACTCAGGCACCAGGGACTCTATGGCCTAGGTGCTTGCCAGAACCAGAGGTCATTGCTCTCTCAGTCGGGAAGCACCTCCCTAGGTTGATCTTCTGGGCCCATATTTAGTGTCTTGGCCAGGTTCAGAACCCTTTCCTCAACTGTCTTAACAGATCTTGGGAGGTACTGTGCCTTTAAGATCCCACAGTAACCTATATGTCAAACAAATAATTCAGGTAACAAAAAATATATAACCTTTGTCAAGATAAGACATTAAAGTAGACTAAAAACTTGAGAAAATAATGGGAAAGTGGAGGTGAATTATTTTCAACAGGGTCAGAGATGGCCAGGGGTTGTGTGCATTCATTTTATATCAAAGACTAATTTGTTTTTTTATTTTTTATTTTTACAATTACAAAGATATACAATTAAAAGTTCATATTTGGGTTTTGGTCATACAGTGTTCCAGCACCCATCCCACCACCAGTGCCCATCTCCACCACCAACGTCCGGTTCCCTCCCTCCTCCCCAGCCCTCCTTCATGGCAGGTTCTTTATTTCCTTCCCTTTCTCTCTCTTTCTCTTTTCCTTCCCCTCAGACTATGGATTTCAGAACATACATTAAAGGGTTGTCATATGTATCCTTTTGCCTCCATTTAATGCTCAGTTCTAGGTTGGCATGAGTACCCTCGACAATTGTTAGCACACTGTTCCATTTTCTGTCTTACCTAGCCTCTATCAGAGACTGATTTGATCCTGCACTACTGGGAGAAATTGATAAGCACTGAATCTGGGAATAGCTTTTGGAGTTTCTAGGTGTGAACCCTCCCCCAAATCAAGGAAAAAACAAATAATTTTCTACTGACCCTGGTCACAACACTGGTCTAGACACTCCTGGAGCAATTGCAAACCATATGTGTGTGTGTTTTCTGATACAATTTTAGTTTTTACATACTACTTCAATGATACAACAAAGCAAGCAATTCGACCCCCCATATATCTCCTGAAGCACAGGAAAATATCTAAATGATGCATGATTCTCTTTGTCAGACATGCATTATAAATGCCCCCAAATATTTATAACTTTCCTACATCAAGGAGAGAAGCAGCAGCTCAGTGCACACACATTGTTGAAAACATGTTTCAACCAGAGGGGTTCATTACCTCTCTGGCTACTCACGCCTCTAGTTCACACACAGGGCTACTGCAGTTTGGGTTGCCAAGAGCCTTGCTAGCTATCCAAGATTTCAAAGCTAATGAAGATGGTTTAATTTAGATGTGGTCTGAAAGGTCTGTGTAGCCTCAAGCCTTCCCTGTAGAAATTTTGCCACAGCTGCAGAGAAATGTGAGTGGGTGGGGATGGTAGAAATGGGACAAGTATGCCAGGCTCACAGACCAGCCTTGAAGAAGTCGTTCAAGAATGAACTCTGTTTATATTAGCTCTATCAATTAAGTCATTCTCTTAAACAGTTACTTTCCAGAAATTTTTTCAGTCACTCTCATAAGACAGGACTTTATGACATAATAGTGATGTTTACTGATTAGATTGCAAGAGTTAGAATTAGGGCTCAGCTAGAACGATAGCACAGTGTAGAGGTCATTTGCTTCTTGCATGGCTGACCAGGATTTGATCCCTGGAATCCCATATGGTCCCGAAAACCATCAGGAACAATTCTGAGAGCGAGCCAGGAGTAACCCCCTGACATCAGGTGTGACCCTGAAAGAGAAAAAAAAACAATTAGAGGGCTCACAAGCAGCAGTTGTCAGAACAAATAGTCACTGATTAACTACTTAATCAAACAAACACACCTGGAAAGAAAAAGAAGTGATATATAACCTAATTATTCCTCTTCTTCATTTAATCAAATAGTAAACCTATAAAGAAAATTTGGTGATCACTCCTTTCCTTCACTCAATAAAAATCACTCAGGTAAAAAAACTGGACAGTTTCAGAAGGACTATCTCAGATCATATATGTACTGACCAGGCCTCTTCCATCAACGCTCCAAAACACTAATAAAACATGTAGAAACTCTGTATATGACTATGACGCAACAGGTCATTCCTTTCATCCCCACCCACTGAAAAAAAAAACATGTGTGACCATTCTTCTTACAACCTTTATTTCTCTTTTTTTTTTTTCATTATTTTGGGTTTTTTGTTTGTTTGTTTTGATACACTCCAGTAATGCTAATGGCTTGCACTCACAAATCATTTCTCATGGTGCTCAGACCACTGTGTGGGATGCCAGGGATCAAATTTGGGTATGTTACAGTTACCGCAAGTGACTTTATCCACTGTGCTATCTTTTGCCCCGGCTTTTATTTATTTTTAATTAATTTTACATATTTATTGGCTCCCTACGGTAGATAAATTTTAGAGGTACAACTTATCTAAGTATGACCCCTCAGTTCCTTTCCTGGGCAAGAGACAGATGCATCACAGAGCTCAGCCTGTAGGATACTGTCCTCATCCACTGAACTTCTCAAGCTTAGTACCCTCTTTCCTTTTGTTTTTGTACAGGGAACACACTGAAGACACTACAGCAATAAGGCACCACTTCTGAGATTACAGCAGCAATTTTAACATGGCAGTCTGAGAGTAAATTTCAAGAATGGACCCTGGCGAGATTCCATCCCCAGAGAGTAGCAACTCCCTAGATCCTTAGCTCCAATGTCTATACATGAGATGAGCAAGTGATCTAGAATTTTTAGATCATTATTTAAATTTGAAGATGTTTAAATTGAAATCTAGATGTTTTCAAAAGCTTTCTTTGCAATAGACAATGGGAAAATGAGATCTTGCTCCCGGAGTTGTGGGTTACTCACGTGGAGAATACCAAGGAGGAGATTGTGTTTCAGTTTTGCCTACCACCAGCTATGCCATACCACCCTGAACGTGTCCGATCTCATCTGATCTTGGAAGCTAAGCAGGGTTGGGCTTTGGTTAGTACTTGGATGGGATAGCACCAGCCATAAGTGTTTTTTTTTTTTTTTTCCTGTTTTGCCCCACCTGAAGAATTTCTCATCTTCAGCATTTTTCTTGCATGTCATTGGAATGTTCCTGGGAGGAGACAAGTTTGGGGGTCCTCTAAAGTCACCATTTTGAATTAGAACTTTAAGTAGAAGTTTTATGTTCTAGCTACAATGATGAATTGGACACAGTTAGCTAAGAAGATCAAAACCAATTTTAACCTTTTGGGCTTCGTGCATTGGTGGGAGAAACACTGATATTAACAAGAGTTAATATTTGGGAGAGAGAAGTGGCATGAGGTCAGAGTCCTTCCTCACCAACATTACAAAATCCCAGGGGGAAGCAGGACAAGTGCCTTGGTGTAACACCTGGGTGGGGAACTATACCTGGAATTCAGCCTCAAATGCGCAAAATATTGTTTCCATGTAGTGGAGGCATTCTGTAAATGTGCCTCTTAATAGATTCTGATAAAATCTGATATTTAGGAACTCCTAAAAACCACAAATATATGTCTTTCCCTCTTTTTCTTTCCACAAAAAAAAAAACACAAGTGTCTTTATTATCCCCTCCTATTTTCCTAGAGAGAGAATGGAGTGCTAGAAGGTTAAGTGACTTTTAAGCCTAACCAATGAAAGATACAGAGCAAATGAAAGGGACTCGATTGGAGATTCACTGGAGAGCAAAATGCAAGCACCGCATATTTTCATTCGATCACTTACAAAGAATTTTGTCACACAGAATTCAGGTATGGGAAATCACCCCCCCCACCACCACCACAAAAAAAAATCCCAAGGTTGGGAAATGGTCACGGCAAAAGAGTTTAGATCTTATAGGTGCAAATGGGTTGCAAACATAACGAGGAAAGCCAGAATAGTAGGAAAGAATAGATCACTTAGTATCCCCATTATTCATCGATTTGCTCAAGCAGGCACCAGTAACATTTCCATTTAACCCTATCATGTGCCAGTGTAGCCATGGCATTTGGTTCAGCTAGGAATAACGAAGAACCTCCAACCGTTCATGGAGGGGAAGCCTGGCGAAGAAGTCTGACCTATCTTGTAGGGCGGCACGTGATCATTTCACATCCTGTGGGATCCAGTTGGTAATGGCTTAGTCAAGCGGTAAGCCTCCAAATCACATTACATGTCTGCCCATCAGATTTCCGTGCCCAAGGCAAACAAGGCAGTCAAGTACTGACTCTGGAACAGCAACAGAGGTTGGAGCTCAGGATTCTTTTACTTGAGGTGGCGTGATATTCCAAGCATAGCTCACTCAATTCCTCTTTGGGAGACCCAAATAGCATTCTCATCCTGCTTCGTAAGGACTAGGTCTCTGAGGAGTATGATAATGCAGGAGAATGGAGTTGAAGAGATGTGCCCGGAGCCGGAGGTTCTGTCATTTAGCTATTTCTTTAGTGCCTTTGAAGCATTCCATGCTGCTCGCTTCCTCCCCTGCGCAGCTCAAGTTCTAGGTCTTTCCACACCATGTTGACTTCTAGAACCTAGGTACACATAAATGCTGCATTCAGAGATGTTTGTTCCATTGAGGAGTCGAATGAGCCTATGGAACTAGTTCATTTTTCATGAACATAGTTTTGCTGAGATTCAGCTGCAGACCTATCTTTCCACTTCCGATTGAAGTCGTGAACATTTGTGCTGCTTAGCTAATGTTTGGTGTTATTAGAACAATGTCATCAGCGAACTGGGAGCTGAGTGTAGTTGCCAACCATCTATCTTCACTCCCATTCCTTCCATTCTAATTGTCACATGATGTTCTCGAGGGTGGCTTACTGGTAAGGAGTTTTTGGTGAAATGGTCACCCTGCTGAACCCCTCCTTTGACATGGTGATCACTTGCCTTAGCGAAAGGTGAGATCCTGGTGGTGAACCGTTAGAGCTCACCAAGGTTCTTGATGTATTGTCTTTGTTCCCCCTGTTTGACTAGGGCTTTGATGACTGCTTCAGTCTCCACAGAATCAAAGGGCTTTCTTTAAATCAATGAACCTGGAGACAGAGTGGCACTCCTGAACTCCCTACAAACTTTCGAAGCTTGTTTACTGTGGATATGATCATTTAAGTGCTGAATCCTTTCAGGAAGCCTAGCTTGCTCGCATGGTTGCCCTTCATCTAATAAAAATCTTCTGGCCAATCCTGTTCAGGATGACTTGAGTGAACAGGCTTGTAGATGACGAGAAACGGGCAGGCTGGGGCGATAGTTGTCAATATGTGGATGCCTCCTCCTGAACAATAGGAACTGGTTTTTATATTGGAGGGCACCTTGTAATCAAATTGGTAGCTTCTGAAGAGCCCAGCCAGTGCAATAATTAGTACTGAAGGCAGATTCTTCAGGTGTCTCGGGTCTGACTTTTGTCTGAGGCACGGTGCTGTTCCCTTTACAATGAAATGGCATTGTTGGTTAGGAACGAGAAATAAAAAATGCATGACAGCTGCAAAACACATGCCCAGGAAGCACCATAAGCAATAAATAGTTTAGAGTCTTTTTATATGCAGAGGACAACATGGAGAAAAGTAGAATGTGGGAAACCATCACGACTTTATACTTTTTAGAGTGTATGCAGATAGGCTTTGTGAAGTGCCAGTCTCTGGTATTCGCATAGCTAATGAAATGATCTACTAAGTTACCTACTAACATCTCTTCCTACGACATACTGACTCCATGCTGCAGCCTTGATGGAAGCCATGGTACTTAAAGGCAGTTTGTGAGACCACCGTTTGGGTCAGTCACTCTTGACAGCCCTTGGCTTATGTTGGTATGTTTTCTACCAAGACCTTGCTGGGCAGCTTGGGTGTACTTAATAACATTGGCTTTATTTTTCTCTCTTTTAGTGTTTGTATTTTGATTTTGTGTGTTCATTTTTAAAATTTAAATACAGTGAGATACAATTATTACTTCTTAATGGTTTCTACTAACATCTGGCCTTCACCCAGTGTACGTTTCCTATTCCTAATTTTCCTCTTCCCCACTTTGCGCCTGTAGTGGAACTTTTCTTCTTTCTTCTTGTTCTCTCTCTCTCTCTCTGGCTCTCTCTCTCTCTCTCTCAGGGCATTAAGATTTTGCAGTACACAGCTACTATTAAGGTTCTTGTTGTGTTATTTGGTTTCTTACTTTCAAACACTCAATTCTTAAGCGTATCCTCAATTCTCAACGATGATTTAATCTTTGACAAGGAACAATAAATAAAGATATAGCCACAGAAATCTGTTAATATCATGATGGATTCTGGAAAACTGCAGGAAGCCACGTGCAAAAAAGAATGCAGATCTTGTTCTATTACCAATACCTAAATAGAGATGAAAACAGGTTAGAACCACAATATGGAACCTGAATCCACATTGACTTAGGCACCCAGTTAAAGCTTTGAAACTGACAATGCATTAAATATTTTTGCATTCATCGCATGGATAAAACTCAAAGCAGGACAAAAAAGTCGTTTGGCCCATTCGACTTTCAAAATTTTATTATATACTGTGATATTTCAGACACAAAGCTGTTCATGATTGAACTTCGGTCATACAGTGTTACCTTCCATCCTACACTACCTTCTATTTACCAATGTAGGGTTTCCCTCACCTTCCCCTTCTACTGCTTTATGCTAGGCACTTTTCTTCTCTCTTCTCTCCACCTCTCTCTCTCTCTCTCTGTATCTGCTCTCTGTCTCTCTCTTTCTCTCTCTGCTAACTTTTATTGGTTTGAGCCATACATGGAATTATCATGTGTATCCCTTTACTTTACTTTCAATACACAGTTCTTCAGCCTAACAGTACCATTTCTAACTAACCATCTTTGGTTTTTAGTTCCTTTATCTATCTTTCACTTTCTGCCTCCAACACTTTTGAACATTAGAGTAGATTCCCAATACTATAATAAGTTTCACGGGTTCCTATCTTTAGATACTTTGGATCATTCAAGTCTCATAAATATTTTTTATATCACAAAAATGAATGCAGTCATTCTATATCTGTCCCTTTTCCTTCGACTAATTTCAACTCGGCATAATTAATCCTCTGTGTCTATTGTTTGTAGCTACTACCTGTGACTTTGCCACTTGCAGCTACATAGTATTCCATTGTGTAGATATACAATAGTTTTTATCGTTTGTTCTCAGCCTCAGATTGTTTCCATATTCTGGTTTTGTGAATAATACTTTCAAAAATGGGCCATAAGAAGAGCCGGAATGATGTTTCTGCTGTCTTTTTTGTTTCTCAGGATATATTCTCTGGACTTGTATTACTGGGGTCAAATGGTAGTTCGTTTCTGAATTTTGCAGGAATGTGCATAATGTTTCCATAAATCTCCATAATATTTCACAACAAGCCAGATGACCCCGACTACATGAGGCTGCCGTTTTTCATCCGGACTTCTTTCGTCACCTTCACCCAGCAGACCAGACTATCAGCACCCTGGATCAATGACACACCTTGCAGCAGTTTTCAAATCCATTTGATATGCTGGAGCCAAAGACTCTCAGACTTTATGGGGCAGAGCTGTTCACTTGTTCTCCCTATTTTTAGCCACCCAGGAAGTATCTAGGAGAGCATGGCGGGTTCTAGCCCT
>JAJIBD010038501.1:0-38846 GCA_021461705.1 Cryptotis parvus
GCACTTTCTCTCTCTTTTTCTTTTCCTTCCCCTCCTGACTATGGATTACAGAACATACATTAAAGGGTTGTCATGTGTATCTTTGCCTCCTATTTAATGCTCAGTTCTAGGTTGGCATTAGTACCCCGACAATTGTTAGCACACTGTTCCATTTTCTGTCTTACCTAGCCTCTGACTCCACACGTTTGTGATAATTTCCACCTTTGACAAGACCTCCTGATATATGCTTTCACTTGACCTTGGATATTAAGTATCATAATATGTACCTATATATTTATGCTATGCAGATAAATGCAGTCATTCTGTATCTGTCTCTCTCTCTCCTTCTGGCTAATTTCGCTCAACATAATCTTCTCCATGTCCATCCATTTATAGGGCAAATTTTTATAACTTCATTTTTCCTAACAGCTGCATAGTATTCCATTGTGTAGATGTACCAAAGCTTTTTATCCAGTCATCGATTTTCGGGCACTCTGGTTGCTTCCCAGATTCTGGCTATTGTGAATAATGCTGCTATGAACATAAAAGTAGGGATGGTGTTTCCGCTGCGTATTTTTTGGTTTCCCAGAGTAGATTCCCAGGAGTGGTATGTGGCTGGGTCAATGGGAGTTCAATTTCTAGTCTTTGGAGGAATGTCCATATTGTTTTTCAGAAAAGGCTGTACCAGCCGGCATCCCACCAACAATGGATGAGTGTCCCCTTTTCCCCACATCCACGCCAGCACTTGTTGTTCTTGCTCTTTTGAATATGTGCCAGTCTCTGTGGTGTAAAGTGGTATCTCATTGTTGTTTTGATTTGCATCTCTCTGATGATTAGTGATGATGAGCATTTTTTCCTATGTTTTTTGGCCATTCGAATTTCTTCCTTGCTGAAGTTTCTGTTCATTTCTTCTCCCCCCCATTTTTTGATGGGGGTTGTTTGTTTTCTTCTTGTAAAGTTCTACCAGTGCCTGATATATCCTGGATATTAACCCCTTATCAGATGGGTATTGGGTGGAATATTCTTTCCCATTCTGTGGACTGCTTTTGTATCTTAGTCACTGTTTCTTTTGAGGTGCAGAAGCTTTTTTAGTTTCATGTAGTCCCATATGTTTATCTTTTCTTCTAGTTGCTTTGTTAGTGATGTTTCACCTTTGAAGATGCCTTTAACTTCAATGTCATGGAGGGTTTTTCCTATATTTTCTTCAATGTACTTTATGGATTCAAGTCTGATATTGAGATCTTTAATCCATTTTGATCTGATTTTTTGTGCATGGTGTTAGACACAGGTCCAAATTCATTTTTTACATGTTGCTGCCCAGTTTTCCCAACACCACTTGTTGAAGAGGCTTTCCTTACTCCATTTTAGACTCTTGCACCTTTTATCAAAGATTAAATGATCATGTGTTTGAGGTTGGGTGTCAGGATACTCAATTCTATTCCATAGGTCCACAGGTCTGTTTTATTCCAATACCATGCTGTTTTAATTACTACTGCCTTGTAGTACAGTTTGAAGTTGGGAAAGGTGATGCCTCCCATCTTCTTTTTCCCGAGGATTGCTTTTAGCTATCCTTGGGGGTTTATTGTTCCCATACAAATTTCAGGAGTGTTTGGTCAATTTCTTTGAAGAATGTCATGGGTATTCTTATAGGGACTGCATTGAATCTGTACAGAGCTCTAGGAGTATTACCATTTTGAAAATGTTGATTCTCCCCATCCATGAGCAGGGAATGTGTTTCCATTTCCTTGTGTCCTCTTTTATCTCTTGAGCAGTGTCTTGTAGTTTTCTTTGTACAGGTCCTTTACACACTTAGTTAAGTTGATTCCTTGGTATTTGTTTTTCCCGAGGCAATATCTTCTTTGGAAGAAGATGCTGTTCCTGTGAAGGCCTTGGAACGCCCAGGATCATGGCTTTACCCTCTCCCCCTCCCTCCAGGTTTGCAACTCTCACACTTCTCTCCCTCCTGGATCTTGGCTCTACATTTTTCCTTTTCTTCTTTTCCAGCTTTCCCTAACTTCTCCAACTCTACTTGATCTAAAAATCTCGCTTTTTCTTTTAAATTTCTCTCACAAAATACCCTGAACTGCCCAGCACTTTCATCTGTGCTTTTAAACACTAGCCCAGATCTTCAACATCAAAGAAACTAGTTTTCCTTTCCCACTGTGAAGCAGTCTTTGTCCTGAAAATAAGAGCAGCAGGCCTGCTTCCAGGATGAACATTGGTGTTCTCTTGGAAGAATACTTTATATCTTTAGAATGCAACTAAGAAATAAAAGATTTTTATATCTTCCAAATAGGCAAGATGTCACATATTCTGTATACATCAGGTAAACTTTAAAGATAATTTCATTTTCGTGGTCCCGGAGACACGAAAATCTATATACAAAGGGACTGATACTTAGGAAATCTTTATTAGGTGACCACTGAAGGTATTGCCTTTGTTATCTGCTACATTGGGGTTCATTATATCCCCTAGCCTTCCACACAGGTGCAGGCCACTTAGCTTCATACTACCTGGAAACCACAGAATCAATTGTATCGGAAAGGTGTTCTTCTCTTATTAATCTTTATGAATATAGGTTGTATGTTGATTTCTAACATGCAATTTGGAATATAAACTTGATAGTGTTTTGCTATTTTGATGCCCCCCCCCCAAAAATATCAATGCAAAACATCTAAATTGATTAGATTACAGAAGAAAAGAGAGAGAGAGATGCATACATGGGTTTAGGGAAAAGGAAGCCATTAATAAGCTTGAAAGTTTGCAGTTGGGAAATTTACAAATTCAACCACCTAAAGGGAAATTTAAACCTCAAATATTGTGATTAAATCTATTTTCAGAATCACTTGTATCACTTGCTTCCCGTTCATCATAGATTTGCTGGAGCAGGCACCAGTAACATCTCCATATGTCCTGTTACATGCTAAAGTAGAGCCAAGGGCATCTGCTCTCTCAAGAACATAGAGCCTCAAGCCATTCCATCAGGTCATGGGAATGAGTCTATAATTGTTACTGGTATTTGGCATATCAAATTACCACATGGGTAGCTTGCCAGGCTCTGTCATGCGGGTGGGATACTCTTGTCACCTCTGATCTCCTGCATTTATTGATGAACCGTGTGGCGCTTGCAGCCACGTGAGCTGGGCTGTGATCAGCTCTTCTACTAATAGTATTTTTTAGCATACTAATTTGTTAATATTACCTGTATTCCTGCACCCAATTCAATAGCAAAAATATTTCTTCTTTTTCCCCCTCACTTCTCATATTGCAAAACATGGGAATTTTATTGGCTTTTTTTGTCAAGCTGCAAAATGCAAGGAAAAGTTGCAAGAGACCCCAGGAAAATTAGCATACTGGTGTCACTGAGAAGCTGCATGGGTGACTGCTGTCTCATTGTGGGAAAGAGTAGATGCAAAGCAAAGTTGATTTCAATAAAGTCCACAAGGGGTTCACATTTCCTCCTCCACTTCCAGTTTCTTCTGAAAGAATGTCATGTTTTCATGTCTTACCCAGTGCTCATTAATAAGAGTCGCAAGCTTTGTGACTCAGCTAGCCAGGCAGCTCAAAAGCTCATTCCCACAATTTTACCTGTTTCTATATTTTTCAGGAATGGTTTCTTTAATCTTTCCTGCTCTTAAAGCAAGAAATAATTCAAGTTCAGATTTTCAAAGATGGGGAAAATATCACCAAATTGCAGGTAAAATTAACTTCTTTATCTTCATATACTTTGGTTTGCACATGAAACTCATTATATGTATTACTATCTTCTTCTGAAAAGTAGAATTGTTTTAGGTGACATCTCAGTACAAACAAGTTAGCTTAGCTTTCTACTAACAACATATTGTCAACATTTTCCACTTCAATTTATGTTTTCTTTTGTTTTTTAAATATCTTTTGGTATCTTGGTTTTGATGTACATAATTTAAATAGTGTGTAGATTGGTAGACTTTTAGATTGTTTTGAATGTTTCTTTCCCATGGATATTTATGCAATTTATGCATTTGTCTAAATTGTCTCTGTGCCCTTGTTTAAGCACTGAGCTTAGGAGGGTCCATGATAAGAGCAGGAGTTTAGGATATTCTTCATATAAAAATTATTAAAAAATTCACAATTAAAATTTCCAAATATTCTGTCAAACTGCCTTCTAGAAAAACAACATAAATTTATTCAACAGTCATCAGAAAGCTTGGACATTTTGATGCATTTTATTAGGTTTCATATGTGTTGATGCATTGTTCTGAGGCATGGTATATGGTAAAACGTCCTATCATGGGTACACCATGCCATGTGGAGTTCACCCTGATCCCACAGATTCCACAGTGTAATGTGTGCATCTGACTGTTCTGGAACATTGTTAAGTGCACAGAAGCAAATATTACAATGGTCTGGTTTTGGAGTCATGTTTTTTTTTTTACTTGAAGAGCTCTGCTGATGGAGTTGACCTCACAAGCCTGGGGACTCAGAAGCTGTTAATGAATGCAAACATACACATTCACAACCTATAAAGCAAATTTGCAAAATCACTGATTCTCATCCATTCAACAAAAATAGTTGCTAACTTGAGGAACTTTGATAAAGTGAGAGAGAGATGACTTGGTGAACAAGGATATGTTCAGACTGAACGTTGTGAGTCCTATCTTTTGCTTGACCACACTTGCTGATAATCCAGAGCTATTTTTCCACCTACTCTCTTTCCTCTCTGTCATATGATATTAAGATCTAAAAATAATTTCTGGCTATGATGAATAGAGCTGCAATGAATATAGAAGTACAGATAGTGTTTCTGCTGTGTGTTTTTTGGTCTCCAGGGCATATTCCCAGGAGTGGTATTGTTGGGTCAAATTGGAGCTCAATATCTAGCTTTTTTGGAGGAATGTAAATATTGTTTTCCAAAAAGGGCTGGACCAGTCAGCACTCCCACCAACAGTGGATGAAAGTCCCTTTCTCCCCACATCCATGCCAGCACTGTTTTCTTGCTCTTTTGGAGTCTCTGTGGTGTGAGATAATACCTCATTGTTGTTTTGATTTGCATCTCCCTGATAGATAATGATGAAGATCACTTTTTCTTTTTTTTAGTGTAACTATTGGTATTTTTAAAATTTTATTTATTTTTTAAATATATGCGCTTTGGAGACAACCGCTGGACTAGAGCCATTAGCGACTGGATCCACAGGATGTTAAAAGATCATGTGGCCGCCTACCTACAAGATGGTCAGACTTCCCTGTCAAGACCCTGAAGGAACCATTTGAGGGTCTTCATATTCCTGAATCAACCAGATGCCATTGGGCTACGTTGGCAAGTGATAGGTCCAATGGAAATGTTACTGGCGCCGCTCAAGCAAATCGATGAATAATGGGATTCAAGTGATCAAGTGATCAAGTGGATTATACCACCATGAGATATACAGTTACAAAGATGTTCATAAGATGTTCATATTTGGTTTGTCATACAGTGTTCAGCACACATCCCTCCACCCATCCCTCCTCCCACTACCAATGTCCCCAATTCCCCTCCCCTCCCTAGCTTGCCTCTGGCAGGTTCTTAATTTCTTTCTCCTTCTCTCTCTCTCTCTTTTCTCTTTTCCTTCCCTTCCACATTGTGGATTACAATAAATACATTAAGAGGTTGTCATGTGTATATTTTTGCCTGTATTTAATGCTCAGTTCTGGGTTGGTATTAGCACTTTCGACAATTATTAGCACACTGTTCCATTCTCTGTCTTACCTAGCCTCTGACTCCAACACGTTTGTGATAATTTCCACCTTTGACAAGACCTCTTGTCCCATGTTTCCACCTGACCTTGGATATTGGTATCATAATATGAACATATATATATATATATACATATATATATATGTATGTATTTATGTCATGCAAATAAATGCAGTCATTCTATATCTGTCTCTCTCTTTCTGGCTAATTTCACTCCAACATGATCCTCTCCATGTCCATCCATTTATAGGAAAATTTCATAAGTTCATTTTTTTCTGACAGCTGAAACAATCTAAATGCCCTAGAACAGAAGACTGGATAAAGAAACTATGTACTTCTGCACAATGGAATACTATATAGCTGTCAGGAAAGACAAAGTCATGAAATTGACCTGCAAATGGATGGACATGGAGATTATCATGCTGAGTGAAATTATTCAGATAGAAAAGGACAGATATATAATGACTGCACATATTAATGGGATATAAATATATGCCAGTGTTCTACTAATTGTGGAAAATGATAATGCCAGACTAGGACTCAGCATTAAATATACACAAAGAGATCTACATGATAAATCCTAAATGTATGTATGGCAAGCCACAATGTAAGAGAAAAGAGAAAGAGAGAAACATAAAGAAACAGAGACAGAGACAGATAGAGAGGAAAAGGAAAAGTGTTTTGCAATAGAAGCAGGCTGGGAGATGGAGGGAATGTGGGAACATTGTGGGTGGGGAATGGGCACTGGTGGAGGGATGGGTGCTGGAACACTGTATGACTGAAACCCAATTATTAGCATATTTGTAATTGTATATCTCATCATAGTATAATAAAGAAAATAATAATTTCTGGAGTCAGAAAATGAAGCACCTAAAACTACTGTGGGCAATCAAATACAGTACATGAACTGCTCTATTAAAAACATCAGGTTAAAAATCACACGACTACAAATCAAATGATATGCAGTCCCTGATTTCAAATAATTGATCCTGCTATAGGGTCAAAGTAAAAATATCATGTGAAAAGATATCTAAATCGATTAGATTATGGAGGAAACTATAGAGAAAGCCTATAGAAAGTCCAGATGGTCTTCACAACAATGTTAGAAAGTACTAGGAATAAAAAAGTATTTTATTATCTTGGCATGATCCAGAACCTGTTAATATGTTACCTTATTTGTTAAAAATATTATGCTAATGTAGTTAAGGATTGAAGGATCTTAAGATAGGAGGTTTCTTGAAATATCTAGGTGAGCCCAATGCTCCCAGAGTCCCTATGAAAGGGTGAGAGAATAGAGTAAAAAAGACAGCACAGTGGGCTAAGTTCATGCTTTGCTGCTTTGCATACATGAGGTCCTGAAATGTCTCCAAAAGCACCACCATGGGCAACTCTGAACATAGAACTAGATATAGCCCCCGAGCACCACTGGGTAACCCAAAACAAAAACAGAGGGACAAAAAGAATACAATAGATGATAAAGAAAATGATTTAGGATATTATTCTACTGACTTTGAAGATGGCGAAGTAACTTACAGATGAAAGTGTGAGAGGCCTCCAGAAAGCAGACAAGAAAGTGGGTTTTTGTCTAGGTCCTTCAGGAGACAGGAAAGCTGATATGACTTCATCCTGGTAGAAAACCATCTCAACCTGCTGATTTCCAGAGTTATGATAATAAACTAATTATTTACATCACTGTTTGTGCTCAGTTGTTATAGCAACAAGAGAGTACAGAGGCCTATACAAAGTTTAATGGAAGTATTGTAGCTGAACATTGATATATAGGATCCATAGTTTGGATTCTAACAGGCAGCTATGAAAAATAAAATTCGAAGAAGAGATCAGCATGGGCAGAGGTTCAGAGTGAGGAAGCACAGTCTGTTAAAAACACATGGAGAAGCAGGGGAGTCTAGAGAATGCAGAGCCTGGAGGTCACCAAACACTGAAAACCTTCTGACCTGTGCTTAGGAGATGCCACCATACCTTCAGAGAGGAAATGGATGTTACCCTTTATGAGAAAATTATTTGGTTCTTGATAGTGAAGAACATGCTGTAAAAGTACTTTGGTCAAGGGAACAGGTTAACAAGGGGAAAAGTAGGTATGGCAAGTGTGAATGGGATAAGAAGAGCCGTAGAGATAGCAAGTAGGGAGAAAGGCCAGGCTAAAGAGGGTCTTGAGCGCTGAACCAATGATTTCCTTTGCGAAAAATATGAAGGAATTTGAGAACGGTAATGTAGTTTATTTGTTTTCCTTGGTCCTCTGACTTACAGAAGGAGTGTGCAGCACCAAGCATGTACGCATTTTAGCTATGTCAGGGCTGAGCTGCTAAGGGAAATGGATAGTTCTTACAGTGGAGAAAGGAGAGTAACCTTGAAATTTGAGGCTTTGCAGTGTATGTAGCCATATCTCTTATTGTGTTTGGCATTTATAGACTTATATGATTCTGAGGCTAAAATGGCATTATGGGATGGGTGGTATAGAAGCCAACAGAAGCCACACAGTTCATATTCAGGGAATCTGAGTTACAGATGTAACTGTCCATATATGATGTTAGTGCAAAAATGGATTTATTCCTGAACAACATATGGATTCTGGAGAATTGTATGAAACCTTGGCATAGAAAACTTGGATGCTTAAGAACTTAGAGTTTATTGTGCAGTTTTAGTAGATGGATCAATGTTCCTCTCCTACCTGCATATGACATTACTTACCCTGACCCTCGATGCTCAGTGTAGTGTATGATGCCCTGTCTTGTCCCTCACCTTCCATGTATAATGGCCTGGACTTGTCCCTACACTGGTCTCTGTCTAGTGTATACTTCATAGTCTAAAACCTGTCACTAGAATTTTGTTAGTTGTGTCTCTTGCTGGGACTTGCTCTCTATGACTATCGCTAGACCTTTCTAGCGCTGTCCTCAGTAGTTCCCTGTCCTCTGGGATGTCTTTAGTCTCTGGTCACAGACATATGCACATGGTCTAAATCCCTGCTGTTATTCCTTCCATCTGGGCACATGTAGGTTCAGAGAGAGTATTTCCTAGATGGGGATTTCCTTTTATCTCCTGCTATTTCCTGACACAGCCATCCCACTATCTGCTTTGACTGGATACCATTACAAAGTATGAGACTTAAAATTATCAATTAATGAGTTTTTTCTGGTGCTCCACCTTTCCAGACCACCATATTAATGAAATACACAACCTTGAGCAATTGACTCTGGAGCTTAGCTTCTCACTGTTGTCAGAAGGATATGAACAACACCTGATGAGATGCAGTGCAGTTTTGCTAATGGGTCATGAAGAATTTATATTTTGTACCTAGAAAACCTGGCCTGATGAACATGTTTCAATATATAACATTATAAAACTCAAATTATTATAGTAAACAGGTCAAGAAGAAAATAGAATTTCACATTTGGTCAATAGCACTAACCAAGAGTTTGGATCGAGTGGTAACAAGCAAGAAGTCACCAGGTGGGAGTTTTTAACACAAAAAGTGGATTTCCTATATTAGTAGGTTCTTGAGAATTGCATGAAACATTAACATACAAAACTCAGATGAAGTGAATTAGTTTATTATGCAGAAAAGGCAGATGATCCCAGGTCTCTTTCCAGATATCCAGGCCTCTCTGCTACCCGGACCATGTCTGGTCCTTTCTTCAGTGTTGCCTGATCCAGCTACAACCCCACTGTCCAGCTTCATTTTACCTGATCCTGTGAGTGAGAGGGAGCTGGCAGGAAAGTGAGCAAGCCAAGAGAGATGAATGGGGAGATCTGGCAAGAGTGGCCACCTCCTCCTCCTCCTCCTTCTCCCCTTCCCCCTCCACCTCCTCCTCCTCTTCTCCCCTGCCCTCTCCTCCTCCTCCTCCTCCTCCTCCTCCTCCTCTCCATTTTCAAATCCAAATCTGTTTTCAACTCAAATTCAAATGCACTCCCAGGCATCCCCTTTCTGATTGGCTACCTGTTGATCATTGGCTAAAGCGGTCTTTGCGTTTCAGTTGTACCACAGTAACCTGGCATTCTCCACCCTAGCTCCATTTGTATTCATCTATCCATCCTTATGCATAAAATGGTACAGAAAGTTATATGTTTCCAACATGAGAAAAAAAGGTGTTTTGAAGGCCAGGAAGATCTTGCTCAAAAGAATTGGAGCACATGTCTGAATGCTGTAGACAAAGACTTGATTCCTGGCACTATGGTCTTCTGACAGCTTGAATTAGGAGTGAACCCTGAGCACTATAAGGTTTGGTTCACAAACAAAAAATTAACAAATGAAAACCTATAGAGTATTCCTCTTAGAAGTTCATGTTTATATCTAACTGTAATCTACAGATTTAAAGTGATGAACTATGTGAAGCTTCCACTAAGCAAGGATTTTAATCTGTTGCAGAATGAAAAAATATTCTAGTTGTGGCTGTTACCAATGTAGCAGAACAAAAAAGAAAGGTAATTCATTTTCTATAAGGCAAACCCTGACTCCAAAATCAAACAGAGCACAAAAGAGGGAAACTACAGACCTACATCCCTGATGAACATAGATACAAAGATCCTCAACAAAATACTTGATCACTTGATCACTTGATATCCTGTTATTCATCGATCTGCTTGAGCGGGCGCCAGTAATATTTCCATTTGACTCTATCATGTGCCAGTGTAGCCCAATGGCACCCGTTGTTTCAGGAACACTGTGAGCCTAGAAACGTTCGTTCAGGTTCTTGATAAGGAAATCTGACCATCTTGTAGGTGGGCGCCAATGCGATATTTTGATGTCCCAAGGATCCAATCGGTAACTGCTCCAGTCCAGCTGTCGTCTCCAAATTGCATTATATGACCAGCCCATCTGATTTTTGATGTCCTGGCGAACGAGACTGCGCTCCTTGATTTTCGAATAGTGACAGAGGTTGGAACTCCGGATTCCTTCTCTCACTTGAGTGTGGCGTGATATTCCAAGAATAGCTCTTTTGATTCCTCTTTGGGAGACCCGAATCGCATTCTCATCCTGCTTTCATAGGGCCCAGGTCTCTGAGGCATATGTTAATGCAGGGAGAATGTTGGAGTCAAAGAGATGTGCCCGGAGCCAGAGGCTCTTTGTCCTTTTAGCTATTTCTTTGATGTTTTTGAAGGCAGGCCATGCTGCTCTTTTCCTCCTGTGCAGCTCAGATTTTAGGTCGTTCATCATGTTAATTTCTCGACCTAGGTACACGTAGCTGCTGCATTCAGAGATGTTTGTTCAATTGAGAGTGAATGGGGCTTCTGGAACTAGTTCGTTTTTCATGAACATAGCTTTGTTGAGATTCAGTCATGAGACTAAATCTACAAAATACTGGCAAGTAAAATACAAGAATAACCTCAAAAGATCATATACACAAGTAGGATGACCAAAGATGACTTACATATGAAAGTAAATCAACATAATATACCACATCAGTACAAGGAAATATAAAATAATATGATGTCAATATCACATCCCAGCCCAGCTCGTGCGACCGCTAGCGGCCACGTGGTTCATCAATAAATGCTTTATTTCGAGGTGACTACAACAGTATGCCACCTGCATGGCAAGCCTGGCAGGCTGCTCGTGTCACATTTGATATGCCAAATACCAGTAACATTTGATATGCCTACCGGTAACCATTCCCGTGACCTAATATAATGGTTTGAGGCTCTTTATGTTCCTGGAGCAAGTGGATGCCTTTGGGTTCCTATTAGCATGAGACAGGACATATGGAGATATTACTGGTGCCCGCTCTAGCAAATAGATGATTAATGGGAAGATAGTGATAGTGATAGTGATCATGTCAATAATGCAGAGAAATGACGTAACAAGATTCAGCACCCATTCATGGAAAACTCTCAGTAAAATGGAAATTGAAGGAATTTTCCCATCATGGATCAATTTACAACAAACACAGAAATCATAAGACAAGGATACCTAATCATAATACTCTGTTGAATACTTGTGGTGTGAGGCAAGGTGGTATGCATGGCACCCTTTCGATAACACTACTGTGAAGCACATTGCCTAAAGGAGGAAAAATCACCTGTCATAGAGGCAAGAAGTGGGATGGGAGGGAAACCTGGGGACATCAGTGGAAAGAAGAGGATGCTTGTGTGAAAGGATTGGTGTTGGAACATTACATGCCTATAATGCAGTCATGAATAACTGCAATTCATGGTAACTCAATAAAATGAAAATATAAACAAAAAAGTAAATTATAAGGTAGTCAAAGGTCATGGTTTTTATTTTTTTATCAGAAATGTTGGAACATCAGCCATTTTCCTGACCTTGAATAACAGGCAGTGGATATGGTAAGATTTAGAGTTCAGACACTAGCAGCACTGTGATTTTGCTCCAGGAAAGCCTTTCTGTCAGTGAACCGACAGTATGAGTGCTTAGGTTAGTGAGTTCTCACAGTGTGAGTGCTGAGGGAAGTGAGTTCTAGTGTGAGTACTTAGGGCAGTGAGCTCTAAACTTGTTTACATATTAGGGACCATTTAAAAATTCAGAAGTCCATATTTCATATCATCCTGGAGAAAGACACAGGTACCTATAGGTTTCAAGGGCTATAGCTGATTCCAAGATGCAGACAAGTTTGAGAACCACTGAGATAACAAAGGGACCTCTATTTCCAGTTTGTGAGACAAAGGATCAGTTACTTAAAAAATAGAAAGAAAGAAAAGTAAAAGAAAAGAATGCAGAGAAGAGAAAAGAAGTGAAGAAAGAATAGGAAATAAAATAAAATGGTGAAAGGACAAGAAAAGAAAAGGAAATCAGGAATCATAACCAAGCTGGATCACAGCTTATAGCCCTGGAGCAGTTTGTGGGCAGGTCCATCGGGTCTCCCAGAAGATACAGAGGTGGGGGCAGAGGGACCCCAGCTCTATCTCCATGGAAGCCTGGTGACTTTAGTTGCCGAGACTCGCATACCTGGGCTTAAAATCGACTTCTCTCTAGGGTGGGGCTCTGATGAGTTGGGCTTGAGATCAGCTTCTTTATTGACTGGCCCACTGCAAAGTGCTGAAAGCCCTGTTTGCTTCTGTGTCCCAGCTGAGAAAACCAAGGTGAGAGATTAAGTGTCTTTATCATCTCATGGGCAGATAGTCATACTCAGCTACTGAGCTGTGACCCACCCATGAACTGCTCCTGTGCTATTGGCTGTGATCCAGAGACACTGACACAAGGAGCAGAGCTGCTGCTGGTTCTTCCTATTCTCAGCTGATCATAAGCTGTACAGGGGGTGGGGAGCATTCCAGCCCTGGCCTGCCACCCCAACAGAACCTCAGAAGAAGCCAGAAGAAATCCTTGTACCACAATGGCAGCCATTTTCAACATCTGGACTCCACAGCTCTTCAGAGTCCCATCCAAGAGAGAAGTCAATATAAATTATTATACATATATAAATTAAACATATATATTTAAAATCAGTAAAACTCTTCAGACTGATTCTAGAGAAAATAGAAAACCTAAGTAGACCAATCACAAGTAAGAAATTGAAACTCTTATTTAAAATATCCCACAAAACAAAGCTCTGATCTTGATGGGTTTGCTAGTGAGTTCTACCAAGCCTTCAATAAACCGTACCACCCAACTCAAGATCTTCCAAAATATTAAAGGAGAGGAATCCTTTAATAAATCCTTTGTAACAGCTCCTATTAAGCCAACATTACTGAGACCATTATCCTGTATGATCTTTTTTGATTCAGTGTGTTACAATTTTCTTTATTTTTTTGCTTTTTTGGGTCACACCCAGAAATATTTATGGGGTGCTCCTGAATTAACTTCCAGAGTAATTCCTGAATGCACTCAGGAATTACTCCTGGCAGTTCCTGGGGTCATATGGGATGCCAGGGATTTAACCGGTTCAGTCGCGTGCAAGGCAAAAGCCCTACTGGATATACTATCACTCCAGCCCCATAAAAAGAATTTTCGTGTCTTCAGGTTTCTTCTTGTAGCCTGTTAAGACTTAAAATAACTGTATTGGAGGGGATTGTGGCTCCCCACTCATGAAAGCCCCAAGGCCCCAGGTTCAAGGGACCTCCTGTGGATACCATAGCCTTAACATTACTTGGGGGCAGGGGTTACTATGGAAACAGATGCTGTGGCCTAGCTGGGTCCTCAGCAGTACTCACTGTCTGTTAGGTCCCCCAGCCTGTATCCAGGGCAATACTATTCCCCTTGACCTGTCTGGAATAATGAGCAAGGCTAGAGTTTTCTGAAGGTTATTCTTTAATGTTTACTTGATTCATCGCCTTGCTTTCTATCTGCAGGTACCTCTCCTGGACCTCTGTTTCTCTGGCAGTTTCTCCTGCAGGCTGCTCTCTCTTTGGGCGGTCTGTGCAGGCTCTTCTCCTCAGGGCCTCTCACTTCCAGATGCCTCTCTTCAAGGCTGGTCCTTTCCCAGGACGTTTCCTTTCAGGACCTTTTCCTTAGGTCCTTTCTGCTCAGGGCTTTCTCTTTAGGGCTCCTTTTCTCTCTTTCTCTGGATTCCTTGGCTATGCCCCTTTCTATTTCCCTAGTTACCTTGTTTCATCTTTTGCTACCATGTGTGTGTCTCTGAATTGCTATCTAATTCTTTGAGTTCCTCCGTGTTTCCCTACTGCCTGTGGTCCTTACACTCAGTAACCCTGAATCTCTCTAGCCCTTTAGCTTTGATGCCAGTCCTTGGACTCAGGAACCAGGCCTTGTGACTCTGGTGCTGGCCCTTGGGCGGAGGCATCAGGAGCAGCTTCTCTTCCCTAGTGCTAGCCATCCGACTCAGGCACCAGGGACCCCATGGCCTAGGTGCTTGCCAGAACCAGAGGTCATTGCTCTCTCAGTCCGGAAGCACCTCCCTACGTTGATCTTCTGGGGCCCATATTTGTAGTCTTGGCCAGGTTCAGAACCCTTTCCTCAACTGTCTTAACAGATCTTGGGAGGTACTGTGCCTTTAAGATCCCACAGTAACCTATATGTCAAACAAATAATTCAGGAACAAAAATATATAACCTTTGTCAAGATAAGACATTAAAGTAGACTAGAAAACTTGAGAAAATAATGGGGAAAGTGGAGGTGAATTATTTTCTACAGGGTCAGATAGGCAAGGGGTTGTGTGCATTCATTTTATATCAAAGACTAATTTGTTTTTTTTTAATTTTTTATTTTTACAATTACAAAGATATACACTTAAAAAGTTCATATTTGGGTTTTGGTCATACAGTGTTCCAGCACCCATCCCACCACCAGTGCCCATCTCCCACCACCAACGTCCCGGTTCCCTCCCTCCTCCCCAGCCCTCCTTCATGGCAGGTTCTTTATTTCCTTCCCTTTCTCTCTCTTTCTCTTTTCCTTCCCCTCCAGACTATGGATTTCAGAACATACATTAAAGGGTTGTCATGTGTATCCTTTTGCCTCCATTTAATGCTCAGTTCTAGGTTGGCATGAGTACCCTCGACAATTGTTAGCACACTGTTCCATTTCTGTCTTACCTAGCCTCTATCAGAGACTGATTTGATCCCTGCACTACTGGGAGAAATTGATAAGCACAGATCTGGGAATAGTTTTGGAGTTTCTAGGTGTGAACCCCTCCCCAAATCAAGGAAAAAAACAAATAATTTTCTACTGACCCTGGTCACAACACTGGTCTAGACACTCCTGAGAACAGTGCAAACCATATGTGTGTGTGTGTTTTCTGATACAATTTTAGTTTTACATACTACTTCAATGATACAACAAAGCAAGCAATTCGACCCCCATATATCTCCTGAAGCACAGGAAAATATCTAAATGATGCATGATTCTCTTTGTCAGACATGCATTGTAAATGCCCCCAAATATTTATAACTTTCCTACATCAAGAGGAGAGAAGCAGCAGCTCAGTGCACACACATTGTTGAAAACATGTTTCAACCAGAGGGGTTCATTACCTCTGTGGCTTCCTGCCTCTAGTTCACACACAGGGCTACTGCTGTTTGGGTTGCCAAGAGCCTTGCTAGCTATCCAAGATTTCAAAGCTAATGAAGATGGTTTAGATTTAGATGTGGCGTCTGAAAGGTCTGTGTAGCATAAAGCCTTCCCTGTAAGAAATTTTGGCACAGCTGCACAGAGAAATGTGAGTGGGTGGGGATGGTAGAAATGGGACAAGGCAGTATGCCAGGCTCAGCAGAACCAGCCTTGAAGAAGTTGTTCAAGAATGAACTCTGTTTATATTAGCTCTATCAATTAAGTCATTCTCTTAAACAGTTACTTTCCAGAAATTTTTTTTCAGTCACTCTCATAAGACAGGACTTTATGACATAATAGTGATGTTTACTGATTAGATTGCAAGAGTTAGAATTAGAGGGCTCAGCCAGAACGATAGCACAGTGTAGAGGTCATTTGCCTCGCACATGGCTGACCAGGATTTGATCCCTGGCATCCCATATGGTCCTGAAAACCATCAGGAACAATTCCTGAGCGCAGAGCCAGGAGTAACCCCTGAGCATCACCGGGTGTGACCCAGAAAGAAAAAAAAACAATTAGAGGGCTCACAAGAGGCAACAGTTGTCAGAACAAATAGTCACTGATTAACTACTTAATCAAACAAACACACCTGGAAAGAAAAAGAAGTGATATATAACCTAATTATTCCTCTTCTTCATTTAATCAAATAAGTAAACCTATAAAGAAAAATTTGGTGATCACTCCTTTCCTTCACTCAGGTAAAAATCACTCAGGTAAAAACTGGACAGTTTCAGAAGGACTATCTCAGATCATATATGTACTGACCAGGCCTCTTCCATCAACACTCCAAAACCACTAAGAAAACATGTAGAACCTCCTGTAATAATAATTATGACACAACAGGTCATTCCTTTCATCCCCACCCACTGAAAAAAAATAACATGTGTGACCATTCTCCTTACAACCTTTATTTCTCTTTTTATTTTTTCATTATTTTGGGGTTTTTTGTTTGTTTGTTTTGATACACTCCAGTGATGCTAATGGCTTGCACTCACAAATCGTTCCTGATGGTGCTCAGACCACTGTGTGGGATGCCAGGGATCAAATTTGGGTATGTTACAGTGCAACTCAAGCGCTTTATCCACTGTGCTATCTTTTGCCCCGGCTTTTATTTATTTTTAATTAATTTTACATATTTATTGGCTCACAGTAAGATAAATTTTAGAGGTACAACTTTATCTAAGTATGACCCTTCAGTCCCTTTCCTGGGCAGAGACAGATGCATCACAGAGCTCAGCCTGTAGGATACTGTCCTCATCCACTGAACTTCTCAAGCTTAGTACCCTCTTTCCTTTGTTTTTGTACAGGGAACACACTGAAGACACTACAGCAATAAGGCACCACTTCTGAGATTACAGCAGCAATTTTAACATGGCAGTCTGAGAGTAAATTTCAAGAATGGACCCTGGCGAGATTCCATCCCCAGAGAGTAGCAACTCCCTAGATCCTTAGCCCCCCCATGTCTATACATGAGATGAGCAAGTGATCTAAATTTTTTAGATCATTATTTAAATTTGAAGTCTAGATGTTTAAATTTGAAATCTAGATGTTTTCCAAAAAAGCTTTCTTTGCAATAGACAATGGGAAAATGAGATCTTGCTCCCGGAGTTGTGGGTTACTCACGTGGAGAATACCAAGGAGGAGATTGTGTTTCAGTTTTGCCTACCACCAGCTATGGCCATACCACCCCTGAACGTGTCCGATCTCATCTGATCTTGGAAGCTAAGCAGGGTTGGGCCTGGTTAGTACTTGGATGGGATAGCACCAGCCGCAAGTGTTTTTTTTTCCTGTTTGCCCCACCTGAAGAATTTCTCATCTTCAGCATTTTTCTTGCATGTCATTGGAATGTTCCTGGGAGGAGACAAGTTTGGGGTCCCTCTAAAGTCACCATTTTGAATTAGAACTTTAAGTAGAAGTTTTATGTTATATTTCCTAATGATGAATTGGACACAGTTAAAGTAAGAAGGATCAAAACCAATTTTAACCTTTGGGGCTTTGTTGCATTGGTGGGAAACCACTGATATTAACAGAGTTACTATTTGGGAGGAGAGAAGTGGCATTAAGAGTCGGAGTCCCTTCCTCACCAACATTACACAATCCCAGAGGGGGAAGCAGGACAGTGCCTGTGGTAGTAACACCTGGGTGGGGAACTTATACCTGGAATTAGCTCAAATGCTCAAATATTGTTCCCATGTAGTGGAGGCATTCTGTAAATGTGCCTCTTATAGATTTTTGATAAAATCTGATATTTAGGAACTCTAAAAACCATAAATATATGTGTGTTCTCTTTTTCTTTCCACAAAAAAAAAAAAACACAAGCTTTATTATCCCTCCTATTTTCCTAAGAGAGAATGGGTGCTAGAAGGTTAAGTGACTTTTAACTTAACCAATGAAAGATGCAGAGCAATGAAAGGGACTCAATTGGAGATTCACTGGAGAGCAAAATGCAAGCACCGCAGAGTTTTCTATTGGGATCACTTTACAAAGAATTTTGTCACACAGAATCCAGGTATGGGAAATCACCCCCCCACCACCACCACCAAAAAAAAAATCCCAAGGTTGGGAAATTGTCTTGGCAAAAGAGT
Source organism: Cryptotis parvus (assembly GCA_021461705.1). Classification (NCBI taxonomy): domain Eukaryota; kingdom Metazoa; phylum Chordata; class Mammalia; order Eulipotyphla; family Soricidae; genus Cryptotis; species Cryptotis parvus. The sequence continues at coordinate 18,251 of JAJIBD010038501.1, forward strand.
TTAGATCTTATAGTGCAAATGGGTTGCAAACATACACCAAGGAAAGGTAGAATAGTAGGAAAGAATAGATCACTTAACGTCCCATTATTCATCGATTTGCTCGAGCAGGCACCAGTAACATTTCCATTTAACCCTATCATGTGCCAGTGTAGCCCGTGGCATTTGGTTGCTTCAGGAATACGAAGAACCTCAAACCGTTCGTTGAGGGTCTTGACGAAGAAGTCTGACCATCTTGTAGGGCGGCCACGTGATCATTTGACATCCTGTGGGATCCAGTCGGTAATGGCTCTAGTCCAGCGGTCGTCTCCAAATCACATTACATGTCTAGCCCATCTGATTTTCGATGCCTAGGCAAACAAGGCAGTGTCCCTGACTCTGGAACAGCAACAGAGGTTGGAGCTCAGGATTCCTTCTTTCACTTGAGTGAGGCGTGATATTCCAAGCATAGCTCTTTCAATTCCTCTTTGGGAGACCCAAATAGCATTCTCATCCTGCTTTCGTAGGGCCCAGGTCTCTGAGGAGTATGTTAATGCAGGGAGAATGGTGGAGTTGAAGAGATGTGCCCGGAGCCGGAGGTTCTCTGTCCTTTTAGCTATTTCTTCAGTGCCTTTGAAAGCATTCCATGCTGCTCGCTTCCTCCTGCGCAGCTCAAGTTCCTAGGTCTTTCATCATGTTGACTTCTAGACCTAGGTACACATAACTGCTGCATTCAGAGATGTTTGTTCCATTGAGAGCCGAATGGGGCCTATGGAACTAGTTCATTTTTCATGAACATAGTTTTGCTGAGATTCAGCTGTAGACCTATCTTTCCACTTTCTCGATTGAAGTCAGTGAACATTTGTGCTGCTTAGCTAATGTTTGGTGTTATTAGAACAATGTCATCAGCGAACTGGAGGTGGTGTAGTTGCCAACCATCTATCTTCACTCCCATTCCTTCCCATTCTAATTGTCACATGATGTTCTACGAGGGTGGCACTGAAGAGTTTTGGTGAAATGGTCACCCTGCTGAACCCCTCCTTTGACATCGATGATCACTTCCTTGTAGAAAGGTGAGATCCTGGTGGTGAACCGTAATAAAGCTCACCAAGGATCTTGATGTATTGTGTTTGAACACCCTGTTTGACTAGGGCTTTGATGACTGCTTCAGTCTCCACAGAATCAAAGGCTTTCTTTAAATCAATGAACCTGAGACAGAGTGGCATCCTGAACTCCCTACAAACTTCAATGAGCTTGGTTACCATGTGGATATGATCAATTGTGCTGAATCCTTTTCGGAAGCCAGCTTGCTCGCATGGTTGCCCTTCATCTAATGTTCTGCCAATCCTGTTCAGGATGACTTGAGTGAACAGCTTGTAGATGACAGACAACAGGCAGATGGGGCAATAGTTGTCAATGTCGTGGATGCCTCCCTTCTTGAACAATAGAACTGTCGGGCTGGTTTTATAATGGAGGGCACCTTGCAATCAGACAGGTAGCTTGTGAAGAGCCCAGCCAGTGTAATAATTAGTACTGAAGGCAGATTCTTCAGGTGTTCGGGTCTGACTTTGTCTGGGCCTGGTGCTGTTCCCTTATTTACTAATGAAATGGCATGTAGGAAAGAATAGAACAAATAAAAAATGCATGACAGCTGCAAACACATGCCCAGGGAAACATACAATAAACTAGTTTAGAGTCTTTTATATGCAGAGGACAACATGGAGAAAAGTAGAATAGGAAACCATCACGACTTTATACTTTAAGAGTGTATGCAGATAGGTTTTGTGAAGTGCCAGTCTCTGGTCTTCACATAGCTACTGAATGCTGATCTACTTATGGTTATTTCCTAACATCTCTGTCCAATGAAATAATGACTCCCATGTTGGAGCCCTTGATGGGGAAGCCATCTGGTACTTAAAAAAGGCAGGTTTGTGAGACCACCGTTTGGGTCAGTCACTCTTGACAGCCCTTGTATGTTAGTATGTTTCTCTACCAAAGACCTTGCTAGACAGCTTGAGTGTGCCAATCGCATTGGCTTTTTTTTCTCTCTTTTAATTAATTTGTATTTTGATTTTGTGTTCATTTTTAAAAATTTAATCACAGTGAGATACACAATTATAAATTTTTTTTATTATTAGGTTCCAACATCTGGCCCTTCACCAGTGCACGTTTCCCACTACCAATGTCCCTAATTTTCCTCTGCCCCACTTCCCGGCCTGGTAGGAACTTTTCTTCTTTCTTCTTGTTCTCTCTCTCTCTCTCTCTCTCTCTCTCTCTCTCAGGGCATTAAGATTTGCAGTACAGCTACTGAAAGGTTATCGTGTTATTTGGTTTCTTACTTTCAGCACTCAGTTCTTGACACATGTCCTCAAATATATGATGATTTAATCTTTGATAAAGGAGCAATAAATATAAGGTGGAGCAAGAGAAATCTCTTCAAACAAGTAGTTCTAGGAAAACTGGGAAGCCACGTGCAAAAAAAAAGAATGCAGATCTCATTCTAATGCCATGCACAAATGTCAGATGAAAATGAGTTAAAGACCACAATATAAGACCTGAATCCCATTGGCTTAGGCACCCAGTTAAACTTTGAAACTGACATGTGCATTAAATATTTTTGCATTCATCTTATGGATAAAACTAATAAGGACAAAAGTCTAGTTTGGCCAATGAACTTTAAAAATTTTATTATATCACTATGATATTCCATTACAAAGCTGTTCATGATTGAGCTTCAGTCATACAGTGTTCCAGCACCCATCCCTCCACCATTCACCTTCCCAATACTAGTAACCCGAGATTCCCTCACCTTCCCCGCCTGCTGCTATGCTAGGCACTTTTCTTCTCTCTTCTCTCCCTCTCTCTCTCTCTCTCTGTATCTGTCTCTGTCTCTCTCTTTCTCTCTCTCTTCTTTTGCCCATTGTGGTTTGAAATACATACACTGAGGAATTATCATGCATATCCCTTTACTTACTTTCAATACACAGTTCTAGCCTAGCAGTACCATTTCTAACTATTATCTGCACATTGATCCCTTCTCTATCTTACCTAACCCCTGCCTCCAACACAGTTGTGGTAGATTCCAACCACTGTCAAGTTCTGGACCCTATTTTGCTTGACCTTGGATATTAGTCTCATAATATTTTTTATATCACAAAAATGAATGCAGTCATTCTATATCTGTCCTTTTCCTTCTGACTAATTTCACTCAGCATGATAATCTCTGTGTCTATTCATTTGTATGCAAATTTTGTGACTTCACTTTTCCTAACAGCTGCATAGTATTCCATTGTGTAGATATACAATAGTTTTTTTATCGTTTGTTCTCTGACACTCAGATTGTTTCCATATTCTGGTTTTTGTGAATAGTACTGAAATGAATATAGAAGAGCAGATGATGTTTCTGCTGTGTGTTTTAGACCCTCAGGATATATTCTCTGGACTGGTATTACTGGGTCAAATGGTAGTTCGATTTCTAGGTTTTTGCAGGAATATGCATAATGTTATCCATAATGATATCCATAATATCTCACAACAAGCCAGATGACCCCCCGACTACATGGGGGGCTGCCGTTTCCACATCCGGACTTCTTTCTCGTCACAACTCCACCCAGCAGACCAGACTATCACAGCCTGGATCAATGACACACACCTTGCAGCAGTTTTTTTTCAATCCGGCCCAGGTATGCTGAACCAGAGACTCTCAGACATGGGGCAGAGCTGTTACTTGTTCTCCCTGTGCCCAGCCACCCAGGAGGTATCTGGGAGGCATGGCGGGTTCTAGCCCTGGCCTACCACCCCAGCAGACAACCCCCCACCCCGACTCCATGGGGGCTACCGCTTTCGACATCAGGAATTCCCTCTCATCACAACTCCACCCAGCAGACCACCCTATCACAACCCAGATCATCGACACCCACCCTGCAGCAGTTTTCTTTCAATCTGGCCCAGGTATGCTTAACCAGAGACTCTCAGACATGGGGCAGAGCTGCTACTTGCTCTCCCTGTGCCCAGCCGCTCATGAGGCGCCTGGGAGGCATGGCAGGTTCTAGCCCTAACCTGCCTCCCCAGCAGAGCCTCACAACAAGCCAGATGACCCTCCACCCCCGACTCCATGGGGGCTGCCGTTTTCCACATCCGGACTTCTTTTTCGTCACAACTCCACCCAGCAGATCAGACTATCACAGCCCGGCTCACGCGGCCACTAGCAGCTGCATGGCTCATCAATAATTGCTTTATTTAGAGGTGACTACAAGAGTATGCCACCCGCACGGCAAGCCTGGCAAACCGCTTGTGTCATATTTGATATGCCAAATACCAGTAACATTTATATTAGGTCATTCCCATGACCTAATATAATGGCCTGAGACTCTTTATGTTCCTGGAGCAAGCGGATGCCTTTGGGTTCTACTAGCATGAGACAGGGCATATGGAGATATTACTGGTGCCCACTCTAGCCAATAGATGATCAACGAAAGATATTGATAGTGATCCATAATGTCTTTCCAAAATAGCTGGACCAGTCAACATGCCCACCAACAATGAATAAGGGTCCCTTTCTCCCTTCATCCACACAGCACTGGTTGTTCTTGATCTTTTATATGTGCGACATGATATCTAAAGTGTGACTATCACTATCACTATCTTCCCGTTATTATATTGAATATTACAGCCCATATATGGCAATGGTAATGATAAAATCATGACTTTTTTTCTGGTAAAGTTGGTTTGGTGTCTGAAGTTTGTGAGCTGCTGATTATTCATGAATTTGTGTATCATACCTTCAACTCTGAATGAAAGTCTAGCTTGGTAAAATATTTGTGGTGAAGCCTCCAATTCATTAATTTTATTTTCTCCCCACAATTGTCCTCTGACTTGGCGGGTTTCATTAGATAGGTCTGATGTAAATCTAAAGGATGCTCCTTTGTATGTAATTCCTTTACTGATCTTGCTGCTTCCAATACTCTCCTATATTTTGTCATTTTGAGTATACTGTATATCCAAACTCCATAGTTTTGAGTATATCCAAACTCCATAGTTCCTCAGAGCTCCATCCAAGAGAAAACCTGATCTTCCCCCTTTAAGTTTCATCAGTAAATGCTCGGGTTTAGAGCCTTCTACTGAGACTATACCACCTACACGGTAAAGCCTGGCAAGCTACCGTGGTTTTATTTACTTTTTATGCCAAAGACTAGTAACTATTATGAACCTCAGTTCCATAACCTGAAGAATGGTTTCAGGCTTTTCTCCTTCCTGACCCAGGGGAAGGACTCTTACTCTGAATGTCCGTATCTGTCATTCTGTCATTCAAGGAGGTGAGTCTCTCTGATGTCTTGAATGTTTCTCCATTGAGTTCTCTCAGCATGTCACCTTCAGGATGCTGGGCTCCATTCAGTATTTTTTTTTTTAGGAACAAAATATCATTTAAACATTCTGATATATAAAGTTGTTTCATGTATTCAGTGTTCTAACATCAGCCCCTCCACCAGTGTCCCCAATTACACACCCATCCCCCACAAATTGCTCCCTTAGCAGGCACAACATAATTTGCTTGTTACAATGTATATCTTATAATGGTGATACTAGAAACATTGACTGAGTATGTACTAAGTTCTTAGGTGCTACCTTAGCCAAGATCAGTCCTGAGACTGGACTGTTTCTCTGGCAGCCGGAGCGTGATGCCCCAGTTTCCGAGCATTCTCTGCTGATGCCACAGGCACACTCACACCTCTTTTTGGAGGACTTGGCTCTGTTCTCTTCCTAGAGTAAGAAGCCTTCCTAGAGTGTTGAGAGTCTCCTCAAGAAGAGCACTTTTTTATCAGACTAAAATCTTAATTTACTTTTAAAAACACTAAGATCACAGGAGGAAATAAATAATAAAACATGAATATTGAATAACAGAAAGATCAAGTTAATTGGAAAAAGAAAACTAAAAAGCATTTTATATGCTTTATTTAACAAATCTTGGATCACACACCATCTAGGAAACAGAATAGCCCTGAAAAATGTTGTACAATAGAAAAATTGTCTAGACAGAGAGAGGATGAGACAAGATTATTAGCAAAGGAAAAGAACATTATTTCAGAGAGAGTTTTTCTCCCTCAGGGGAGGGCTAGAGATTTTAGTTCTTCAATTAAAAAATGTAGAGATATGTATCAGGTGTCCAGGGAGAGATGTATCAGTGAAAAAAAATATCTTCCATGTGAGGAATTCAAAGTTTTGCTCTCACACTAAAATGAAACCACCCTCTTTGTTGTGTGAAATTTCCCTTTCCTCTCTCCTTGATGCCCAGATCCTGAAAGGCAAGATCAAATCCATAGTATGCATTGTATTTCTTTTTTTTAAATAAATTTTATCATACCACCATTAGAAATACAATGACAAAACTGTTCATGATTAGGTTTCAGTCATACAGTGTTTCAGCACCCATCCCTCCACCAGTGCACATTTCCCACCACCAATGTCCCTGATTCCCTCCCTCCTCCCCTAGCCTGCCTCCTCTTCTTCTTCTTCTTCTTCTTCTTCTTCTTCTTCTTCTTCTTCTTCTTCTTCTTCTTCTTCTTCTTCTTCTTCTTCTTCTTCTTCTTCTTCTTCTTCTTCTTCTTCTTCTTCTTCTTCTTCTTCTTCTTTCTTCTTCTTCTTCTTTCTTCTTCTTCTTCTTCCTCCTCCTCCTCCTCCTCTCCCCTCCTCCTCCTCCTCCTTCTTCTTTTTTTCTTCTTCTTCGTCCTCCTCTTCCTCTCCTCCTCCTCCTCCTCCTCCTTCTTCTCCTCCTCCTTCTTCTTCTTCTTCTTCTTCTTCTTCTTTCCCTCTTTCTCTCTCCCCAGCTCTTATACATTATGGCTTGCAGTACATATGTTTAGGGGGTTATTATGTATTTCCCTTTGCCTACATTCAATGCTCAGTTCTAAGCTGGTATTGGCATTTACAACAATTATTAGTACCCTGGTCCCTTTTCTGTCTTACCTAACCTCTCATTCCCACACTCTTGTAGTAGATTCCACCCTCTGAGAAGTCCTCCTGATCCCTGTTTGGCATGTATTTGAATATTAGTATCATGACATTTTTTTCTATCCTGCAAATGAATGTAGTCATTCTCTATCTGTCTTTTTCTTTTTGGCTAATTTTACCGAACATGATAATCTCCATGCCCATCCATTTGTAGGCACATTTCATGACTTAATTTTTCCTAACAGCTGCATAGTATTCCATTGTGTAGATGTAACATAATTTGGAACAGTTGTATATTTTCAGGCTCTAAGGTTGTTTCAGGATTCTGGGTATTTGCACTATATTTCTTTAGAATTTACTGACATTTAAATTCTTCACACATGTGTATCAAGTTGAAATATGTGTGACCTGTCAATTGCGCTTTGTTATGTGTTTTTTCTTCCTTTGCTGTTTCTAATTTTTGTTTGGAGTCTACACTTGATGCCTTAAGGTGCTAAAGACTTACTTCTGGCTCTGTGCAGAGCTCACCCCTGACATTTCTCAGGGGACTATCTGTGATGTCAGGGTGGAGCCTTGTCAGCTACAAGCAGGACAAACAGCCTAACAGTTCTCCAGCCCTACTATTACTCTTCTAATAGTTGCCCAGTTTGAGAAGAATTCAAATCAGAGAGGATTTTTTCCTTTGTACCCAACATTGAAACGTGATATCCTAGCAATTCTAGCCCTTGGAACTTTAATATAATAATCAAAACACTAATAACTTTGTAAAACTTCTTATCCCACCAAATGACCTCTCTTGTTGCAGGACACCTAAAAGCTTAAAAGCATCTGCATCTGCCCAGGACTGCCTCCTGCACATCATTTCATAGATAGGGTGGTAGTTTAAATGTGGCAGTTTATCTGACCATGTATTCTGTACTGGTTGGTATAAATATTCTCTCATGATACCACAATCATCGTGGGACTAGCTAGATCTTACCAGCACACATTGGATCTCTAAGTAATTGGACCAGAGAGAAATGCTGTTTGCCTCCAAGCAAGCAAGCATGGCTCCCCTGATAACTCAAAGGCAACTAAAATACAAAACTACCATGAAGTAGCCAAGACTCTTGTGAAGGCTTGGAGAAATATTTAACTGGCATTAGTATAGTCTTTGGTACAGAGGCATGCCATCTCAGAAACCCTCTTCTATACCCTATAAAGGCATTTCCAGGCAGATCTTGGCTCAAAACATTAGCATATAAAAGGGCCTAGGTGAGGTGCTGGGAGAAATTACCTGAGGGCATTTGACCCTCCTGCTTCCCATAATAGTGGGAGCTCACAGAGGTGTAAAACTAGGCTGCTTCCCTCTCTCTCTCTCTCTCTCTCTCTCTCTCTCCACACACTCTCTCTCTCTCTCTGGGCTGTCTTTTTGGGCTCGCACTGTTCTTGGGAGTCTTGTCTTTGTCTCCTCTTTACAGGGCCTTAACACGTGGTGGCCACCATCTTGGCCTATACGTGTCTGGGGTTTTAGCTGGGAATCCTAAGCACCGGGTTTTCCCTATTGCTTATTTGTATGCCTGAACCTGTGATAATTAAAGCCTTTTAAAACTGCATCGAATTCCTGAGTCTTCATCCATTCCCCACCGGCTTTGGAGGTAAAAGGGAACTTCGCTTCCCGGTACTGTTGGGGACCCCAGCGGCGTCCCCGACACTCTCTGAAGTTTGAAAATCTGCAAAGTATGTGTAGACTGCAGCGTTACTCTAATGCTATCAGTCACAAAACCACACCCTAGAGCCAGAGACATCAGTACAACGAGTAAGGTAGGTACTCTGCTTTTGGCTGGGTGAATCTGGGATTGATCCTCAACAACCATATGGTATCTCAAGATGGTAAGGGGTGATCATGAGGGTAGAGTTAGAAGTAAACCCTGAGAACCACAAAGTGTGACCCCCCCCCAAGATAAGCAAACAAAAAACCCACAAAAAGCTGCATATTTCCATTTTCTATCTTTCAGATTTGCTCTACAGCTTAGGATAACTGGTTTTCTCTAACAGAGCCTCTTTCTATTCTGGTCAAGTGATTTTGGGATAACAAGCTAATTCTCTAATCCCAGCCTACTCATTAGTTATAACTACCCAGAAAATTAGGAAGAAGTGGCTGCTGAAAAAGATGGGATTCAAGTGTGGCGTATTGGGACCAGAGGTATAACACAGCAGGTAGGGCATTTTTTTTGCATGCGGCTGACCCAGGTTCGATCCCCTGCATCCCATATGGTTCCCCGGATCACTGCCAGGAGTAATTCCTGAGCGAAAAGCCAGGAGTAACTCCAGAGCATTGACGGGTGTGACCCAAAAAGAGAAAAAAAAATTCAAGTGTGGCCCATTAAATTTTGGCCACAGAGGGAATATGTCTGGGGAGCCCGTCTTAAAGCTACATTTGCATAGTATACAAGAACAGAAAATGTTTAAGGCATGAATAAAACTGAAGTTGTATGCTGTTAGTTTAAATGAAGCAAAAATTCTCCAAAGATAATCTTTGAAATTAGCTTGTAGCTCACCCCAACTGGGAGGGAAGTTTCATACTAGATTATGCACAAAAAGAATCCCCAGAAACAAAAGAAAAGAGGCAGGCTGGAAGCAGGACGTGACAGCTGGGGCAAAGAGTCAGAGACAGATTCTTAAATCATCTTCTGGCCCGAGGCTGGTTCCTTCGTACCCAAGCTGCAGCAAATCCAGGTTGCTTTCTATGTTGTCGGGGACAGCCACCAGGGTCCCAGACAGTGTCGGGAAGCGAGTTCCCTTCTACCTCCGAAGTCGGCAGGGAATGGATGAAGACTCAGGAATCCGATGCAGTTTTAAAGGCTTTACTTATCACAGGTTCAGGCATACAAGTCAGCAATAGGGAGAAACCCTGTGCTTAGGATTCCCAGCTAGAACCCCAGACACGTGCACATGTAGGCCAAGATGGCGGCCACCACGTGTTAAGGCCCTGTGAAAAAGGAGAAAAAGACAAGACTCCCAAGAAGGGTGCAAGCTCACAAAGAGAGAGCCCATAAAGAGAGAGCCCAAAAAGAGAGCCCAAAAAGAGAGCCCAGAGAGGGGGGGGGGAAGCAGGCTGGTTTTATACTCTTGCAACTCAGAATTCCACTATTATGGGAAGCAGGAAGGGTCAAATGCCCTTAGGTAATTTCTCCCAGCACTTCACCTAGGCCCTATTATATGCTAAAGTTTTGAGCCAAGATCTGCCTGAAAATGCCTAATAGGGTAGAGAAGTGGGTTTCTGAGATGGCATGTCTCTGTACATTAGTAACTGTACTAATGCCAGTTAAATATTTATCCAAGCCTTCACAAGAGTCTTGGCTACTTCATGGTAGTTTTGTATTTTAGTTGCCTTTGAGTTATCAGGGGAGCCATGCTTGCTTGCTTGGAGGCAAACAGCATTTCTTAAGTCTAATTACTTAAGATATCCAACATGGCCAGGCAAATATGCTGGTAAGATCTAGCTAGTCCCACGATGATTGTGGTAGCATGAGAGAATATTTATATACCAGCCAGTATAGAATATATGGTCAGATGAACTGTCACATTTAGACTACCCCCTATCTACGAAGTGACCTGCAGGAGGCAATCCAGGGCAGATGCAGAGGTTCTTAGAGGAGTCCTGCAACACTATGTCCTTATTGAATTAGAAGGAAGTCAGGGGAGTTTGCTTGATTATAGATCAGGAAAATCCAAGTGACTTTTAAATTCTTGAAAAATCATCCCTCTTACAGATGTGTGTGTGTGTGTGTGTGAGTGTGAGAGAGAGAGAGAGAGAGAGAGAGAGAGAGAGAGAGACTTGCATCTCTGCTGAACTAACCAGCACCAGGGAAGGCCAGAACTTTCACCAAAGAGACCAAGGCACACAGCCCTGGAACCACCCCAGACGACCAGTGCCCTGCTCTTCCAGGAATGCCTCCCATCCCTCCTACAGGTGTGGTTGTGATCTTTGCATCTACGTATAACTAACCAGCACCAGGGAACAGGCCTGAACCAGCCACCGACATCCCAAAAATCAAAATTGTGCACACGCTATTTACTATCTATCTTACATGAGGTACCAGTGAGCATTTGTCCCTACACTCCTTGCCACTCACCAAACACTGCAAACACCCAGACACCTACTAACTGTACTATCTATCCAACCAAGAACACATTTGCAACCTACAATAGTCGTAATGGTAAAGCAATGAAAAATACCATCAAGCTCAGTGAGTGAAGTCACTTGCCAGGATGAGCCAAGCAATAACGATGAGCTATATAAACTCTCTGAAGAGGAATTTCAGAAAGAATTTTTTAAGGATTCTTTAACAATTATAAGTTATATTATAACTCCTTATAATAATAAGGAGCTCAAGGAGGCAATAGAATGCAAAATCAATAAAATGCAAGAGGACATGAGAAAAGAAATGAGGAAAATACAGACCAAAATACAAAGAGAAATGACAAATATTAAAAATGTGGTAAACTAAATAAAAAACTCACTGGAAGGCCTCCATAGCAGAGAAACAACTGGTGAAAAGAATTAGTGATCTCCAAGATGAATTCCAACACAACAGCAGAAGATGGAAAAAAGACTCACAATTAACAGACAATAAGAGATAATCAGGATGAAACCAAAAGGAATAACTTATAGATCATTGGGGTCCCAGAAGGGCAAGAAGAAAACCCTGATGAAGAAGAAACTGTCAAAGCCATCATTGTTGAGAAGTTCCCGAGATTAAAGAATGCTTGCCTCCAGAGTCAGGAGGCCCATAGGGTACTGTCGGGGTGCTCCGCCACAGTCCCCGACAGTACCAGGAAGCGAAGTTCCCTTCTACCTCCGGAAGCCTGCGTAGGAACGGATGAAAACTCAGGAATCCGATGCAGTTTTAAAAGGCTTTACTTATCACAGGTTCAGGCATACAAATCAGCAAAAGGAAAAACCCGATGCTTAGGATTCCAGGCTAGAACCCCAGCCACGTGTAGGCCAAGATGGCGACCACCACGTGTAAAGCTTCCAAGCAGGGCGAACGCTCACAGCGAGCAAGCGCCCCCAAAGAATAGCCCGAGAGTGAAAACCGGCTAGTTTATACCCCCTGCAACTCAGACCTTCCTCCCATTGTTATGGAAAGCAGGGAGTGTTAAATGTCCTTAGGTAATCCCTCCCTGCATCTCACCTAGGGCCTTTACTGTGCTAATGTTTTGAGCCGGATGGAGCAGCGGCCCTTAAAGGAGTCCTGAAACAACTCCCCTGATTAGTTTATTAATAAAAATTGAAAAGGTAAGAAATATTTAGTAATGTACAGAAAATTAAGATAAGAAAAAACAATTCAATTACAAAATGATAATACATGTTACTTTAGGATCCTAACTTGTTTTTTGGACCCAAAGCAAAGTTCAAGACAAAGTGTTTCTAGCTGTCTGATTATAACGGACTATAGTTTGCACTGTCCATAATTTGTGAGAGTCAATTTGCTATATTTTATGTAAAGTCGGGTGTCTGGAACAAAGTCTGTGGGGCTACTTCTGGAATAGCAATAGCGGTGATCATATGAGTATGAGTCTCTGGAGAGCAGCGATCAGGAACTCATTGAATTGTCAGGAACACTGGATCGGGTCTCAGGAACACTGGAACAAGTATCTCGAATTTTGGAACAGGAGTCTTGAGTGCTGGAACAGGTGTCCGGAACATCGGTGTGATATCTTGAACTCTGGAACAGGAGTCTTGAGCGCTGGAGCAGGTGTCTGGAACATCGGTGTGGGCGTCTTGCAGGGCTTCTTCAGCAAGGGAACATTGGCACCGGTAACTGTACCTGTAGCTTAGGCGAGACAAAAACACTTTTCGAGGTTAATCACAAGTAGAGATTTTAAGGCTTTGTAGGGATCCAAGTCTGGGATGGAGAGAAGAACATAAAGAAGCTCCAACATGGGTGGAGCAGGGAAATAAGTATGAGAATTGATGATTTTAAAATTATAAATCTAGTGGATCAGCAGTGGAGCTGATGAATGTAATAGAGGTTTGTAGTGGTCAGAAATTGAGAAGGTAGTAGTTGAGACAAACATAGACACAACATTAATCACAAACATAATGGTGGCCACCACATGCACACACACGCACACATACATTTGATCGATCAATATCTTACAGCTGTATATGTGACCAATTTAGGGTGATAAATGGTAACGAGTCAAGCGCTTCATGAATATAAAGCCGGCAAATGATGGTGAGAAAGTGTCTTTTCCTGTGAATAGAGCATTGGGAAAAAATTAGTTTTGCAAATTATTAAATTTTTAGCGAGCACTGTTTTAGGAGTCTCGGAGTATTGAGCACTGTAGCGCAGGTTTACTGGATTTGAATATCTCATCCTGTGAACAGAATCATTATAAAAACAATTTTTCATTGATTTAGCAAACATTTTTGTAATGAGCACTGTGATCAGAGTCCACCCATTTTTCCACCTTTTTTTTTAAGAAAGAAAATATTTAGGCTGTAAGGCAAGATATTAGACATGAACCATGATCACAGACTGCAAAACAAGATCATTATTAAAATGAACCAATCCAGGAAGTTTAAACAGCAACTTGCAATTTAAAATTTAAGACTTTATATTGAAAGAATTAGTTGTTTTCTGATTCTTGGAGAATTCTAGTCTTAACAAGTCGCAGAGGAACCCAGAGTTTCTTGGCAGGGTTATCGTCTGTAGAAATGAAAGCATAGCCTCTTCCCCGAATGAGGAGGTGACCTGCAATCCATTTATCATCAATTTTCCCCCAGATAGGTGAATTGACTGTTTTTTGAGTTTGCATATCTTCTTGAAAGTGACGTTCAGCCGCGGTATAGGGATCTCCCTTGAGGTATATTTAAGAAGTTTAAGGTGAATAATGTTAAAGATAAAGAATCCATTGGAGGCATACTTGTTTTTCGTTGCTTTAATAGCTGAGTTTTAAGCGTTCTGTGGGCACGTTCAACTATTCCTTGTCCTTGTGGATTATATGGAATTCCTGTAATATGTTTGATCTGCCATTCCTCGCAAAAAGGATTTGAAGGTTTTGCTGGTGTAAGCAGGACCATTATCTGTTTTTATGGTATGGGGGAATACCCATGACGGAGAAGCACTGGAGTAAAAATGAACAAACAGATTTAGCTCTTTCAGACGTCATAGGAACAGCCCATATGAACCGGGAATATGTATCGATGACCACATGAAGGAAAGGTTTGTTGGGAAATAAGTTAGTATGAGTTATATCCATCTGCCAGAATTGGTTTGTCTGTAAACCTCGAGGATTTGCTCCTACTACATGAGATGTACAATGTAAAGGAGCACAGACAGGACAGTTGCGGACAATTTGTCTAGCTTGTCTCCATGGGATGCCATGGTGTACATGAAGGCGGCGGGCATTTGTATGTAGAGTCTGGTGCTCTTCCTCAGCTGATTTAAATACTGGTGCTGCCAAGAGATCTGCTGCTTCGTTTCCTCGAACCATTGGCCCGGGAGTCGGCTGTGAGAACGGATGTGGGAGATGTATATAGGGAATGTTCTATTTCGGAGGAGATCTTGTAGTTTATGGAGTAGCTCCTGAATTATAGGATTATGGGCATTTAAAGAAGCAGTGACAATTCCAGGAAATAAACCAACTACATATGCAGAATCACTCACCACATTACATGGGCCAGATAGGAAGTAAATGTATCAGGGTGGTGAGTTCCAATTGTTGGGCAGATTTATAATTTGTATGTACAGTAGTGGTCAACGAAGGACCTGTAATTCCACCCCTTCCTGATGAGGAGCCATCAATATAATACACTGGAGCATCAGGAATGGGAGAGGAGCGGACAATGGTGGAAATTACAAAAGGTGTCCTTTTCAGAAATTCCCAGGTTTTTCCAGCTGGGTAATGATAAGATATTTCTCCTGAAAAATCTGCTAAAGCTCTCTGAAGGATTTCACTGAGTGGTAAAACAGCTTCAATTTCTTTTTTAGGGTCAGGTAGTACAATTACATGGGGATCATGTCCAAGTAATACTTGGGTTCTTGATCTTCCCTTAATTATAAGGTTAGCTATCATCTCAAGGTAAGGTGTAGCAGTACGATTCTGCTTGTTATGTAAGTAAACCCATTCTAACGGTCCAGATAATTGGGCTATAGCAGCAGTTGGAGACTCGGGAGTGTTGAAGACCAAGATCCATACCTTTTCTCCGGGTTAAATCTGGAGAGGTAAGATTTTTGAAGCCGATCCATGAAAAAAATCTAATTCCTTCTGAGCTTTAGGAGTTAGCTGCCTTGGGCTATTTAAAGCAGGATCACCTTCAAGGGTGTGGAACAGGTTACTGAGCTCACAGTTAGGAATACCAAGGGAGGGCGCACCCAGTTGATATCCCCCAGCAGTTTTTGAAAATCATTCAAGGTTTTGAGCCCTTTCTGACTAATGGAAATTTTTTGAGGATGCACTGTAGTGCGGTCAAGAGCATAGCCCAAATATTCATATGGAGGCTGCATCTGAATTTTTTCCGGAGCTACTTGTAAGCCAGCCTCTGGTAAAACTGTCATTACATCATTATATAAATTCTGGAGATCTCTGGAATTATCACAAGCTAGCAGGATATCATCCATGTAGTGGATGATGTATGCACCAGGAAATTTAGCACCGAATGGGTCGCAAAACCTCATCAACAAAGTGTTGGCACATCGTAGGTGAATTAGTCATCCCTTGGGGCAATACTGTCCACTGAAACCTACGTTTTATGATTAATGAAGGGACTTTTTATGAAACCTACGTTTTATGATTAATGGAAGGGACTGAAAATGCAAACCTTTTCCGATCATCTGGGTGGATAGGTATGCTGTAAAAGCAGTCTTTTAAATCTATGATAATTAGCGGCCAGTCTTTAGGAATAGCTGCTGGAGAGGGGAGCCCAGGTTGTAGGGCTCCCCATGGGGACCATAGTAGAATTTACATTCCTTAAGTCAATCAGCAAATGCCATTTGCCTGATTTTTTCTGTATTACAAAAACAGGAGAATTCCATTCTGAAAACGTTTCCTCAATATGTCCTAATTTCAGCTGTTCTTCCACTAGATTTGTTAGCGCCTCTAACTTTTTGGTATTGAGGGGCCACTGTGGTGTCCATATAGGTTTGTCAGACTTCCACTGAATACGGATAGGTGGTGGGGGCGCTTAACCACAGCGGCCCCAATTAAAAAGGGTTACTCCCGGTGTTAGGCTTATTATGGAGAGCTGGAATTGGTGCTCGACGGGAATTGGACGAGGTATGTGGATTACTGCCCCCCCACTGCTCCAGCATGTCTCGACCCCATAAAGTTAAAGGCATAGGGGCTATATAAGGCTGGACCATGGCTACATTCCCTTCAGGGCCAATACACGGCAGCCACCTCGCTCTCTGTCGGAGAAGAGAGGA
Source organism: Cryptotis parvus (assembly GCA_021461705.1). NCBI lineage: Eukaryota > Metazoa > Chordata > Mammalia > Eulipotyphla > Soricidae > Cryptotis > Cryptotis parvus. Next base: position 34,594 of record JAJIBD010038501.1, read on the forward strand.
GGAGATATTGCCTACCCCGCTCAGGCTATGGGACACTTTCTTTAGGGCCCAGTTAGAGGGCCAATACTTGGTGGAGATTATGGATATGTCTGCCCCTGTATCCAACATGCCTTTGAATTTCCTTTTATACATTTCGATGGGTATAACCGGCCGCTTGGCCTGAGAAATTCTGGCAGTGTACCCAACTAGATAGTTAGCAGGTGGCTGGTGGGCTTGGTTCTGTGTGGCTGCAAAACCAACAATGAAGTTGGCAGAATGGTTGGTACTGTTTAAGCCACCAGCTGTAGGGTGTTCGGACTGACTACACAGATCCTCAAAACATAATAATAGTTTAGCAAGTGGTTCCCCTTTTACAAAGTCCATTTAGTTGGCACAGATATTGACAGTATTATCTCTCCATGAGATTCAGGATCCAGAAGGCTGAAATGCACCATAATTCCCTTAAATTTCAGCCAATCGCTCCCCTGAATTAAACCCATACTACCTGGGGAGCAGGTCCTTTTTATCCCTGTTTTTAGCATGTAGGGGTCTTGACTTGGGTATATTGTGACAGTCTTAGGGCAGAGAATGTCGAGACTGCCACTGCCTGATGGGGTAGGCCAGAGAGCATTTATTGACTGTAATTCTGTGGATTCTGATTCGGAGGATACTGGGCAGGTGGAATGAAGGAGAGTGCCCTGGATTCAGCTGGGCCTGGGGCTGGCCCCCACCCAGTTTCCCGCATTAGGGGAGGCATAGATGTTATTTGAGCCTGCGGAGCTTGTGGAACCTGGGAGGGGGTCCATGTAACAGTTCCTATAAAGGGATTATTAGAATGTTGCCCTGTATTGATAGTTTTAGAAGATGGGCAATCTCTACGGGTGTGTCCCCTTCTTTCTGCAGCTAAAGCAGGTTATCTGTCCAGATGAAGCCTGAGGCTGACTTCGCCTCCAAGACCAACAGTCTCTGGCCCAATAATTTCCTTTTCTGCACCTTGGGCATGGTCCAGGTGGGGCCCTCCGAGGGGTGGAGCTGCGATTATTAGAATAGTTTCTCTGATTATTGTTTATCCTTTGAAGTTTATTGTTTCTCCCCCTAGAGCTGTCTTACATTTCATCCCTCTCCTGATCCTCCTGCTGTATGGGATAAGCCTCTATATCATCCTGTGTTTTATGGGAGGTTAAACCGACATTTCTACAGGCCTTTAGATACCCCATGAGGTCATCCTTTTCCTTAATACTATATAGTAATGCTCGACATTTTTGATTAGCATTCTCATATGCTAAGTTTCGCTTTTAGGATTTCTTGAGTGGTTGGGTCTTGAACCTGTCTTTGGATTGTTTCACATAATCTCCCAACAAAATCAAAGTATGGTTCATCACGACCCTGGTAAATTTTCGTATAGCTACCTAGAAATTCTGGGTCGGAACCTACTCTTTCCCACGCTTTTAATGCTGTCTCCCGAACAAATTTTAAAATAGGTTCAGGTAATGTCGCTTGTTTTACTTTCTTTTTCCATTCACCTTCACCTTTTAGCATGGCAAAAGTTATAGTATGGCCTGATTCCTTTTCTCTTAAAGTGTCAATATTCCGGTTAACCCCATCTGCATACCACATTTGCCATTGCATGTATTGTGATTTATTTAGACAAGTATGGGCTACCATTTCAAAGTCTCCCAATACCCACTGATCATTTTCACTCCAATCAGCTAAATATTTTAAAGTATAAGGACTTGATATTCCAAACCTGTCGCAAGCCTTCCTAAACGGGGTTATTGCCTCAATTTTTAAGTCTTCATGAATCGGTTTTACTTTATCTTTAGATTGGTCATGAGAAAGATTGCTGTGCTTTGCTCTTTGATTGGAGCTAATCCGTTCCTCCCGTTCTTCCTCATCAGAGCTTGTAGTATCTGACAGAGGAACATCTACCCCATTGAGGGTATTAACTCTGGGGAGATTTTCAGCTTGGGAATTTGCCTCCTCTGGGTTTTCCTGTTCCTCCTCTAAGTTATCAGCCACATTAGAATTCTTTTTTAATTTTTTTGCTGGGAATGTATACACCTTTTTCAAGTCTACAGCTTTGGGGCGTGTTTGTGAACGGCTTTTAGTTGGTTCACGCCTCAGTATTGGGTATGCGCTAGGTCCTGATTGATAAGTTATGAAATCAGAAATCTCCCTGCGTAACACATCCATTTCTTGGTTTAAGTTTTCAAGTTTCCTATATGTTTCTTCCTTTTGTTCTTTCAATCTTATGTGTAACTTCCAAACCTCCTCTTTCTGTCCATCTATTCTATCTCTCTGTATGTCAATTTCTTCCTCTAAGATAGTGCTGATTTTATCGATATCCTTCTTCTGCTCTTCAAACTTTGCTTCAAATTTTAAATCCTGTTTGATAATTTTACTTTCCTGTTCTTCTAATTTTTCTTTGAATTTTAAATCCTGTTCTTCTAATTTTTCTTTGAATTTTAAATCCTGTTCTTCTAATTTTTCTTTTGAATTTTAAATCCTGTTCTTCTATTTTTTCTTTGAATTTTAAATCCTGTTCTTCTAATTTTTCTTTGAATTTTTAAATCCTGTTCTTCTAATTTTTCTTTGAATTTTAAATCCCGTTCTTCTAATTTTTTCTTTGAATTTTAAATCCTGTTCTTCTAATTTTTCCTCAAATTTTAAAACCTGCTTAATAATTTTACTTTCCTGTTCTTCTAATTTCTTTTCAAATTTTAAACTCTGTTTAATAATTCTGTCCTCAAGCTTTAAGACCAGTCTACCTGTAGTTTTATGATCCTCACTTATTTCTTTAATCGCTGAGTAAACCTCGTCCCTTAAGATTGCATTCAATTTATTACTTTCTTCCCTCTCTCTATTAAACATTGTCCTTACACAAAGGTACAGTTTAAAAATCGCAAGGACACAGATGATTTGTGAAAAGATAGAGTAGTTCTCAGAAAGGAACTTTATAGACTGGGCTATGTATGGTTCCGAGCCAATAAAAGATACAATGTATCTATACCATGAGATATCCATCATTTTACTCACGGTTCGGAGGCAGATGATCTCTGTCCGATGATAATTAGACCAGACGATGTTCGTGGGTGCCCACCCAGGGACGCCAAATGTCGGGGCGCTCCGCGGGGTCCCCGACAGTGCCGGGAAGCAAGTTCCCTTCTACCTCCGCCGGGCGAGGAACAGATGAAAACTCAGGAATCCGATGCAGTTTTAAAAGGCTTTACTTATCACAGGTTCAGGCATACAAATCAGCAAAAGGAAAACCCGATGCTTAGGATTCCAGGCTAGAACCCCAGCCACGTGTAGGCCAAGATGGCGACCACCACGTGTAAAGCTTCCAAGCAGGGGCGACCGCTCACAGCGAGCAAGCACCCCCCCAAAGAATACCCGAGAGTGAAAACCGGCTAGTTTATACCCCCTGCAACTCAGACCTTCCTCCCATTGTTATGGAAAGCAGGGAGTGTTAAATGTCCTTAGGTAATCCCTCCCTGCATCTCACCTAGGGCCTTTACTGTGCTAATGTTTTGAGCCGGATGCAGCGGCCCTTAAAGGGAGTCCTGAAACAGGGTACCAGGTAAAAGAAACCCCAATAAGAACATTCCAAGACACATCCTAATTAGAATGACAAAATTATCAATAACAAAGAAGAAAATCACATACAAAGGGACATCCCTAAGATTTACAGCAGACTTCTGTGATGAAAGACTCCAAGCCCAAAAACAAAGGTGGGATATTGAGAAAAGGATCAATGAACTGCAGGCCTCACCAAAAAATGCTTTACCGGGCAGACTCACATTCTGAAATGAAGGAAAGATACACAACGTCATGGATAAGCAACAACTCAGGAACTTCATGGACTCAAAACCAACTTTTAAAGAGGGACTGAAGGGTCTACTGTAAAATAAGACAAAAACCAAAAGCACAAGAACTGTAAACAGAAAGATGGCACAAAATCCGATGACTATAATCTCTCTCAGTGTCGATGCTCTAAATGCACCAATTAAGAGGCACGAGTGGCAAAATGGATTAAAAAAAATTGAACCCAATATTCTGCTGTCTACAAAAACACATCTGAATAATCGAGAAAATACAGACTCAAAGTTAAAGGTTGAAAGACAATTCTCCAAGCAAACAGCACCTCCTAAAAGGTCAGTGTGGCTATACTAGTAGCGGATAATATGGACTTCAAGCTGAAAAATGTTAGAAGGGACAATGAAGGTCATTTCTTATTAATTAAGGGGTATGTATATTAGGGAAGAAATTACACT